>PVKH010012091.1:0-17433 GCA_004027955.1 Chaetophractus vellerosus | reverse complement strand
CGCACCGAGTTGGCCCTCCGCGGCGGCGGCTCGCTCCGTTCGTGGGTGGCTCCATTCCGTTTTCATGGGCGGCTCCGCTCCATGTTTTGCAGGCAGCAGTCTTCCATGTTTTTTGCGGGCTGCCGGCTTCCGCGGCAGTTTGCAGGCGGCAGCTCCGCTTTTTCACGGGTGACTTTGCCATGCCTGTGGGGGCTTTTGCCCCGCCCACGGCAGCTTGCCTTTCTCAAGGCCGTCTGCCCGCTCGGAGAGGTCCCCGGGAACTGAACCCGGGGCCTCCCATGTGGTACCCCAGCGGCGCTCTTTATCCACTGAGCTATCTAGCCGGTCCCCACGTGTACTTTTGATATGATTATTTGTTAGGCTCTACAGATAACAGCCTGAGTGTTCCCCAGGACTCATTTAATGTGGTGCCAGTTTCCTCTTCCATCTTATATTCCGGATTCTCAAGGAAGAGTTATTTGGTACCTTCTTTTCTGTACTGTTTCATTACACTTGTTCATTTAATACGTTAGATTTTACAAGGCAGTAGTATAAATGCCATTGCATTTAATCCCTATAACAGCACTGTGAGATGGTGGACACTATGCTCTCGATTTTACATATGATAAAATTAGTAAGATCAGAGAGAACGTGTTTTGATTCAGATAACCAGGCAATAAGAGGCAGACCTCAGATTCAAGCTCAAGTCTTCTGACTCCAAGTCCAGTATAGTTTTTTCCATGGGGGAGCCATTTTTCTATGGAGGACCAGTGACCTTTCATTTTCTCTCCTGGGCTTTTATCAAGAAGCCAATAGTTGTTTGAAGGCAAATATTAGTTGTAAGTCTGTCTCTAAAATACAAAGATCTAGTCCTCTACCAGGACTCTGGTTTGAGCCGATTTACCAGGCTTCTTTCCTGACACCTACCTGGCTGAGGGCAGGAGTCTAAGGTAATGACAAAATGCATGAGGCATTGACCAGGCTGGAAAAATCATCCTAGGGTAATACAATAGAAGGGGACTCCACTCACTAGGAGGGTCACCAGGTATATCCTGGGAATTAGAGGTGGGTAGAGGACACAAAGCCAGAGCCAGCATTGCAGACCTGATTAAACCACTGCGCTCTCATTGGCCTAGTATTGACTCTTCATGGAAGAACCCTTTTGAATCCATCTGGCTCGATAACTTCTTATCCCTGATTCTGGCCCCAAATCTCCAGCCAATTCTTGGTCTTTTACCTGGGTAGAATAGCAGTGGCCACTGAGTTCATTAATTCTTTAATTCAGCAGCCTTTCATTCAATACCAGCTGTGTGCTTGGTGCTGTGTTGGTCTCTGAGATAACAGGAATGAAAGAGCCTGTGGAGTGGATGATCCTGCTTCCCAGTTCCTGGTTGGGGTGTGGGGCAGGGAGGGGGGACAGAGTTAGATGAAGAGAAAAACATTCTAAGTCAAGGGGAAGCAACGTCTGCTTTAACCAAACCTACAAACCCTGTGTTTCTGAACATGGTGTCATAAACTGTGAGCATTGGCAAATACTGGGAGATGTGTCATGCATGTCACTGGCCGGATGATGGACAACCCAGCAGGGAGCCCAGCATCCGGGCTAGTGGTGTTGAAAAGCCCTGCTCTGAAGAGGGAAATAACCCCCTTTCCTCAAAGTTCTTAGAGTGATTTACCAATTTAACTGCATCATTAATTCCTGTAATATCTGTGTAGGAAGACAGGTGTTCAGTAAGAATAAAGCATTGAATCAGCAAGGAACTTGGTAAGAATCATTAAGACAATAGTCAAGAACAGGCAGGGGTTTAGAACCCGGCTCCAAGAACAGCATTCCTTGCTTTACCCACTGGTTTCTGCTCATCTTCAACAGAACTGATTTTGAAAAAATATAGAAAAGGAGAAAAAAGGGACTACACCCTCTAGAATTGCTTGCCCTCACTATGGAATTCACTGAATAAGCTCATTTGTTGGTTTAACTCTGCAAATAAATTGACTATGAACCTTCTCAGCTCAATTGTTGGTAACACCAAGTGCCTGTCCCACACCCCCAATTGTTTGGTTTTGAAATCTGTAGATGTGCTTTTGCTTTGTGACTAAACCAGGCATTGGCAAATGTCAGCCCTTTTATGGATGTGGAAGCCTGGAGCTAGGAGGTGGCCGAGGCCCAAAGATTTACAGCTTGATGTCTCAATGGGTTGGTGTTAGCATTTCCAGTAAGCATCTTTAAATATCCCTGAAATTCCTTGACAATGGGATTAGATATTTTAATTTCCATTTAAGCCGCCAGGCAGTGCATGGTATGCTGTTTGAAGTTTTGTGGTGTTATAAGACACTCGAGAAATATGTGTGGCAAAGAATTCCAGGTATGTTTAAATTGTCAGTTATTGCTTATTCTGTTTGTGCCTTAAAAGACTGTTTTTAACTTGCTTCTCTTTTTCTGAATAGAATAGTGGAAAATTACCTTCTTCCAATTTGAAAAGAAATTAGTCACAGGCTTGGTTGTTATTGTTTTACTTTGTTTTTCTTTCCCACTTTTGGCCTAGAGAAGGATGCCTAGCTTTCTTTCTCTCTTTCTCTGCCTGCTAGTGGAAAGGAGAAGCTAGGGGCTCTAATGAAGGGGCAGGCAGGGGAAGAGACTTCACACGGGGCTGGGGCTGGGAAGAAAGGCAGACCCAGGAATGAACCATCAGGACAAATAATGCAGGCAGCTGGGGGAGACAGTCAAGGGTCACTTGGTTGACCCAGAAATTTGAGAACAAGCCACTTGGTAGGCCTCTTGGCTACCAGCTGTGATTCAGGGTAATCTAAACACAAAGTGTATCTTTTGTCTAGGAAGACCGTTGCCATTCCACAGTGCTTTCACACACATTAAATCTGAGCTTCTCAGACTTTACCGGTGGGGAGAATGTGAGACCGAGGTGTGTCTTACCTGAGGTTACCAACTCGTGGTGAATGCACATCTTCTCAAAGACAAGTACGTCTAATCAATTTGGGGGTAGGTTCCATGATTGCAATAGATTGAGAACAGCCAATAATTACTGAGGAAGGTTTTAAATTGTACTTTGTTTATCAATTTAAATGTTGATTGCTATTAGCTAGCATGTATTGGGCATTTATTATGTACTAGGCATTTGGCTGTCTACTGACATCAATTGTTTCGTTTAATCTTTACAACTCTATTAAGCAGGTAGATATTGTTTATAATTGCCATATTATAGATCAGAAAACAAAGGCATAAAGAGATTATGCAGACTCCACAAAGTCACACAATTAGTAAGTAGAGGAGTCCAGTTCATGTAGAGAGCTTCCAAGGCTGTGAGCCCATCACCCTGCCACACCTGTCGGTGTGGGCCTTCGTCAGTGCAGTGTTTGATGGCAGCATTGAACTTCAGTTCTAATGGTGTTATGTTTTTGTAAAACTGCACAAATCCATGATTATGATTCCAATGTTAGGTTAAACACATGCCTGGTGCTGCAGAACATGTGATGGGCAACATGATATGATAAAAAACAAACAAAAAAACACAACATAGTTGAGAAGCCAAAGAACTAAGGGTGAGTCTTGCCTCCAACACTAGTAATTTGATTACTTGGGCCTCTTTACCACTCTGGACCTCAGTTTCTTCATTTGTAACGTGACTGATTTGTAGCAGATGAAAACCTCCCATAATCTGGAGACAGCATACTCAAATTGTAGGAAAAGTTTGCTGAAACTGCAGCCTAATGTTAGTAAGCTACAGTCATTGTAATGGGTACCAAAGGCTAATGGTCCAATAATACGGATTTATTATTTTTAAGTTAACTTATTTTATTTCTAATGAGTGCAGCTTTAACAAAAATTATACAAAATATGTCCACAAAATTTCAAATAGGACCCAAAGATTTAAAGTGAAAAAGTAAAAGTCTACTTCTCGGTCACCCTTACCCTACAATCTGAGTGGTCACACATAACTACTGGTAACGGTTTTCTCCTTTCAGAAATTGGCTATAATTCACAATTATGCAGTATATTTTTACATACATTTATGAAAGAGTCTGTGAATTTCTTTAAATTATCTTAATTACAAAAATAATATTTGGCTATATGCTTCTTGTAAAAAAAACTTCAAGCAAAACCTGTTTTTAAAAAAGCACAAGACTTTCGATTTATGCATTTTGAATTTTATTTCCTTCTAACTAAAAAGTGAGTAAGGTATTCTGCTGGAGAATATATTTGAATTGTGAAAATAAAGCTGTCAACATTAGAGAAGCCTCAACGTAGTAAAATAAGCTTTCATTTTGTTTTGCATCTTTTAAAATGTGACAGCAAAATTAATTTAAGGCATTCTTGCTTATAGGTATTTTTCATTTGATTATTCAAATTTTGAAGTCCGGAATACCTCTCCATTTCCCTCTAAATGAGTTTTGACTGTGTTATGCCTTTTAAAAAAACATCTGAAGAGGATTTCCTGTATCTTTCCTTTGGGTTTGTTTTTCATATAATAAGTGGAATTTTGTTTTATAATTTCCTGATTCATTTTATTTTCCAAAATGAATTTTAAAAAAAGAAATGTTAGGGACTTTCCTAAATTAACCCCAATAATCCATCCTTTCTATTGTGACTCTGTCTCTTCTTGTAGATCAATAACTCTTTCTATAAAGGTCAAGTAAGTTAAATGATGTGATTTTGGGCCAGGTGTTTTCTTTGGCTCCATTCTATGCGACAGACAAAACCACTGGGTTCCAGGGTTTGCTTTCTCCACGTGGCCCAGCTTGTTGGTGCCTTAGAGCCAGAGAGATCATACTTTCTTGGCTCCGCTTAACACTGTTAGTTATTTCATTAATGTTCGTATTAGGGCTTAGCGAGGGATGCTGAATCCGTAATATGCATCAACACAGGAGAGAGCCAGCTGGATGCTTTTCAGCACTCCTTGTCCCCAGGGATGGGGTGTCTAATGCCTTATCTGCCAGAGCTGCCCCACGCAGAGGGCCCAGGTGCAGTTCAGGTGTGCTTGTCAGGCAGCTTCAGACACAGGTCCATGCTCTGGCACTAGAAACACCTAGAAGGTTTGTTCAAACACACATTGGTGGGCCTCCTCCTAGAGTTTCTGAAGTGGAAGGTCTGGGGTGAGACATGAGGATTTGCATTCTTAACAAGCTTCCAGAATCCTATTGCTATTGGTCCAAGCCCACACTTTGAGGACCACTGGACTAGCACATCAGAAGCCATAGCAAGAGAAGATGGGACAGACTGGTTTCACAGAATCAATGTACTGGCTTTTGGCTGTTCCAGCCACCTCTGAATTTCAGCTACTCAAGGCAGGAGACATATACCATGCTCCAAATCTATGGAATTTGTGCACCCATTTCATTCGTCCACTGGGATGATGGACCATTAAATGCTCAACACAAAATGATATCCACATGTACTTTGAATGATGTTTGTCTTGTATTATTGTTTTGTTTTGCATAGTTTTGAAAAAAAACCTAGTATGATTAGTTGTATCCTGACCATTTAAACACTTTTCACATTTCACTTTTAAAATGAAATCATCCTTCTTGCATTTAATGAATGGAAACTTGTTCATCTTGCCAAGCAAGGTTCCACTGTCCCTGAAACAAATTTTTCCAAAGGACTGGAAACTCTATGCAGCTTTTATACAAGAGGCAGGATGGAAATGTTCAAATTTATGTTACTCTGATACATATTTTCCAAGGTTTGATATTTAAATAGTATTTATTAAATTGTATCTTAAGACATTCATTTGATACTATAAGAGAGCAATTGCATTCAGAATTTCTTTTCATCTTCTTTTAACGTCAAGTATTATTTGCGTCTACTCTGTTTATAACTATTTAAAATAAATGATATCATCACCATCATCATTCCCTAACATTAATGAATGGTTACCATGTATCAGCCATTGGACTAAGCGATTGGCAAGTGTAATCTTATTTAATCACCACAACAACACAATGAGGAAGCAGATGGCATTTTCTCTCTTTTGCAGTGCCCAAATTGAGGATGATGAGGGATTAAGTAGCTCACCCAAAGTACCCGGCTAGTAAGTGGCAGAACAAGAACTCAGTTCAGGTCTACGTAACTCCAAAGTCTAAGTGCCTCCCCACTATGCTTTCATCCTTATTAAAACACTCCATTAGAGAGCTTTCTACACGTGGCCTTGTTACATGTTGGCCCTGCCCTCAAGATCATTGAGTCTAAAATAGTCAGCCTTATTGAACAGATGGTGAAGGCGTAACACCCGAGCAAGCATTGAACAAGATATCAATTGATATTGATATGTAAATATTTACACAGAAAAGACATTATATTAAAGGAAAGTCACGTTTATGTGGGATAGGACAAAAGATATATAATCTACCTTTCCCTTAAAATTAGGGTGGCTCTCAAAGAAGAATGTTTCAGGATTTAAAATTGAAAGGCAAGGTCTTAATAAAAATTAGTTTGGAAGAGTCTGTTGGGTATGGGATTTATACTTGCAGAAGGTTTTGTTGTGGGGGAGGGGATTGAATAAACCTGCCAGAGGGAATAGTTTCCAGGGCTTTCCAATAGAACTTTCTGTGATGTTGGAAGTGTTCTAGAGCTGTGCCATGAGAGCTTGAAATGTGGCTAGTACAGCTGAGGAACTGAATTTCTTATGCTCTTTAATTTTACCTAATTTGAATAGCCATCGGTGGTGAGTGACTACCATATGGAACACACAGGGACAATAAAAGGCAGTAGAAGGATAACATAGTTAAGAGGCTGGAATAAAGGCTGACAACCATGGACCTGAACTTGGGTGTAGAAAGAAGCCCCTCTCAGCCCTCAGGAAGGACGCCTGTTACAGCAGTATGAGGGTGTGTACGGGGCAAGTGGAGGAGGTGTTGAGGTTTCAGACATGAGATGACCAGGGGAGGGACAAGTCTCTGAATAGAGGGAGGAAGAGGAAAAGGCAAATTGAGACTTCTGTGTTAGGGAACGTGACAGGATTTGGCAGCTGCTGATGGTGGGTTGAAGTACAGTGGTGATTGGCAGCTACTCCAAGTCTTCCAGTGTAGTGATGGGGGATCAGCTCCTTTTTGCTGTGTCCAATTTGTGTTGGCACAGGGACATCTAGCTTGAGACACCTTTTAGACAGAGCATGTATCCTGAGGCTCTGTCAGGTAAGCGGGCTAATAGGTGGATGGATCGACTTAACATATGCATAGAGATGGTATTTAGTGTGAACAGATAATAGTATAGAACTTCTGCGTGATTAAAACATAGTAAGAAAGTCAGGGTGACTGGAGTGGTAGGAGCAAGGTGAAGAATGGTAGGAAATGAAGTTGGAGAGGTAACTTTGTAGACTACGAGAAGCTGTGTGGGCCATGTACAGCTTCAGGTTATAGTCTTAGTATGATAGGAAGCCTTTGGAAGATTTGAGAAAGGCAACAGAAGAGCTTTATTTGACTTTGTAAATAACCTGTCCAGCTGCAGTACAGAGAATAGAATTTAGTGAAAGAGTAAAAGTGGAAACCAGAACTCAGGTTTTTCCAATATTCCAAGGCCAGGGACAGTGATGGTTTGGACCAGGATGGCAATGGTTGATGCAGGGACAAGTGGTTGGATTGTGGAGATTTATTTGGAAGGCAGAGTCAACAAGATTTGTTATTGAATGAGGTGTATGGTGTGAGATTCCGAGAGTAGTTGGGGATGACTCCAAGGTTTTGCACCAAGCAGTTGAGTGGTCCATTTACCAGGACGGGGGAATGCTGAAATAGTGCCGGGTTCACAGCCAAAATCGAGAATTCATCCAAGTGGGGATGGAACATATGACCCCTGAGCTGTCTCATGATTTGGTGAGTTGTAATTTATTAGTGTTTTGAACAGAAGGGAGAAGCCCAAAGAGAAGGACCAAATAACCAAAAGTACATAAGAGTGAGACAGAGGTTTTAGGACATGAGAAGCCACAGGATCCCATTTTGGAATGGAGGAGTGGACCCAGGGAAGGAGTACGCAATTCTGGTTACAGTATTGTGAAAACTGAAAAGGGTGTTTATTGAAGGAATCAGCCAAGAGCAGTGGTGATCACTGGGAGGAAGCCTACACTGGAAGGTTTGGTAAAATCATCGAAGAAGGGGGAATAGGGAGAGTTATTCAAAGAGAGAAAGAGTGGGAGTTATAGAACTCAAGGTTTACAAGGGTGCCAGTGGTGAAGTTTCAGTAAGCAGGGACATGTCAAGCTGTAAGATGAATTTGTCATGGTGTAAGTCAGTTTTGTGGCTGGTCCTTGTGCATGGAGGTTTTTTGTTTTTTTGGGTTTTTTTTTTTTGGTTATTTAATCAAAATCACATGCCTCAGGGTTGAATAACAGAGTGGGAAGTGTTGACTTAAATTGTGTTTTCAAGCAAGCATAAATGTCAGAATTAGGAGAATTGGATGCTGAAAAAGGATTAGTTTATTTTAGAAGGTGGAACTTTTTTATTTTTTCTCATTTGCCTATAAGTAATTGCCGCACAATCATCTTGACTACTTTTATAAATGTAGGATTTCCATTTCCATGTCATATTTAATTTTTTTCTATTAAAATGGCCAGGATTGATATATTTGTTATTCATTTCTAGTCTATTTAGACTTTTAGTCTTAAGAAACAGTTAAACAAGGTTTTCTAATATTGTTACTGACTTACGTACCAATAGGACAATATAAAGGGTTATTAAGAAATCTTATTTAGGGAATCATTATTACAGAGAGAATTATCTTGTCTTCCCACTTGCCTCTTCTTTTGCACTTCACTGATATTCACTTTACAAAGTCGACAGAAGGGAAGTGAATGAAAGTAAATTAAATCAATCAGATACACAGTTGTTAGCAACTCTGATAAAACACCTGAAATACTGAGTTTAAGTATTGTTTATGGGTAACCTTTTCATCATTTGTTGATTCACCAGCCCATCCTTTTACTGAACCTGTTACTACTGTGTGAGTAATCAATAGTTACTTCAATAGATAAAATAGAGTCCCTGCTGTGAGTTCTGTTTATAGGAGAAGAGGGCTTCCATAACATGGGCTAGTGATTCTTTCTTTTCTTGTGTTGGAGTGGTCCCACGGTTGAAGATCTCAGGGCATTAATTGGCAGTAGCTCACTTTTGTCCACTTGCTCTCTTGTTATAGTAGCTCCTGTGACTGGACTATAGTTATTTCTTGTGGGTTGGCAGTAGGGAAGAGGACTTCCTTCCGACACTCGTGCTCAAGCAGCTGTTTCTTTCTCCAAAAACACCAGCTTCCCCAGCCCCCAGCTGGTTCCTCCCTGCTGAGAAGCCAAAATATGCCAAAGTCACTGCTAGACCAAGTTCATCCAGTGACAGTGCAGATGACTCCAGTGCCATTTCCTCCCACTGAGATATCTCCAACTTAAGCTTTCATCCTCTTTGTCAAGAGCTTATTTTGTCATCTTGCTTCCCTTTCCCTATAAATAATCTATTTTTTCCCACCAGGCATGCCCATGTCATATGCTTGCACTGAGCATTCTTTCAGTGTTTTTTACTCACTTGACCTTTCGTTATTTTCTTTCATCCCTATCAGGATCTCCAAACTGAGGTCATGGAAGGTCAGAGTTAAAAAAATATTGACTGAATGCTTTTCATCAGAGAACGTAGCACCACACTTTCTGGATGTTCACAGAGGTTACCCAGTCTGCATTGACCCTTGTCTCACATTTGCTGAATTCACCATTTTCACTTCAAGGTTTAGAAGCCCTGGTGATAGGGAAGAACTATAAATAAGAACAGTCCTGAGAATGTTAGGGTGAACTAGATTATCCTAAACTGTTTGGCCTTTCTCTTGGTTTAGAAGTCCTCAAGACCTGTTGCAGTGATTTATTTCAGTTGACTCAGAATATCAGGGATTAATGCTCCTTAAGTCACTTACAGAAGGGTCTAGTGTTAGGGGTCTGTCAACTTACTGTTGTTTTTTTTAAAGAACCTGTGGATTATTTTTTCTTTATTAGAGCAGTTGTGGGTTTACAGAGCAGTCGTGTATAAAATACAGGATTCCCATATATCACTCTATTATTAGCACCTTGCATTGGTGTGGAACATTTGCTACAATTGACGAAAGCACATTTTTATACTTTTGTAATTGTACTGTTAACTCTAGTCCATAGTTTACCTTTGGGTTCACTATTTATGTAGTCTAGTTCCATGGATTTTTAAAAAATCTTTATTATGTTATCATATGTACAACCTAACATTTCCTCATTTAACCACATTCAGATATATATTTCAGTGCTGTTAATTACATTCACAATGTTGTGCTACCATCACCACCTTCCATTACCAAAACATTTCCATCCTTCCAAATAGGAACCCTGTACATTTTAAGCCTTAACTTCCCATTCCCTCACCCCATCCTGTCTCCTGGAAATCTATATTCTAGATTCTGAGTCTATGAGTTTGTTTTTTCTAATTATTTCATATCAGTGAAATCATATAATATTTGTCCTTTAGTATCTAGTTTATTTCGTTCAAATGATGTCTTCCAGTTTCATCCATGTTGTCACATGTATCAGGACTTCATTCCTTTTTATGGCTGAATAATATTCAATTGTATGTATGTATCCCATCCTTTTAAAATCTCTTCATCAATTGATATATACTTGGGTTGCATCCATCTTTTGGCAGTTGTGAATAATTCTGCTATGAACATCAGTGTGCAATTATCTGTTTGAGTCCCTGCTTTCAATTCTTTGGGGTATATACCTAGTAGTGGGATTGTAGGTCATATGGTAATTCTATACTTAGCTTTCTGAGGAACTGCCCAACTGTCTTCCACAGCAGCGGCACCATTTTATATTGCTACCAGCAATGGATGAGTGTTCCTATTTCTTCATGTTTTAGTTTGCTAAGGCTGCTGAAAGCAATATACCAGAATGGGTTGGCTTTTACAATGGGGATTTATGAACTTATAAGGTTACAGTTCTGTGGCTGTGAAAATGTCCGAATCAAGGCTTTTCTTCCTGAACACCATCTGCTGGTGATCCTGGACTCCTGTCACATGGCAGGACACAATGGCAACATCTGCTGTCTCCTCCAAGTCTCACTGGTTTCAGTTTCTGGCTTCCTCTGGCTTTCTCTCTGCCCCTGGGTTCCATTGATTTCAGCTACTTGCGCTTGTGGCTTACTCTCTGAGCTTCTGTGGGCTCCTCTCTGAGCTCTTGTGGCTTCACTCTGTCTGTTTCTCTGTATTCATCCCATTTAAAAAGGACTCCAGTAAAAAGATCAAGATCCACCCTGGGTCACACCTTACTGAAGTAATCTAATCAAAGGCCCTTAATGGGAGTCATCTAATCAAAAGGTCCCACCTACAATAGGTTCACACATCGACAGGAATGGATTAGCTCTTACCAAGGACGTGATCTTTTCTGGGGTCCATAAAAGCCTCAGACTACCACACTCTGTATCCTCTCCAACACTGCATTTTTTTCTAATAGCAGCCATTCTAATGGGTGTGAAATGGTATTTTATTGTGGTTTTGATTTGCATTTCCCTGATGGCTAATGATATTGAGCATTTTTTCACATGCTTTCTGGCCATTTGTGTATCTTCTTTGGAGAGATGCCTACATTTTGCCTATTTTTAATTGGGTTGTTTGCCTTTTGTTGTTAAGTTGAAGAATTTCTTTATGTGTTCTGGATATTAAACCTTTTTCTAATATGTAGTTTCCAAATATTTTCTCCCATTGTGTAGGCTGTTTTACTTTCATGATAAAGTCTTTGAGGAACAAAAGTATTTAATTTTCATGAGGTTCCATTTATCTAATTTTTCTTTTGTTGCTTGTACTTTGGGTGCAAAGTCTAAGAAACCATTGCCTAACAAAAGGTCCTGAAAATGCTTCCCTACATTTTCTTCTAGGATTTGATAGTTATAGCTCTTGTATTTAGAACCTAAATACAAGATCCATTTTGAGTTGATTTTTGTATAAGGTATGAGGTAGGGGTCCTCCTTCCTTTTTTTGCAAATGGAGATCCAATTTCTCCAGCACCATTTGTTGAAGATATTATTCTTACCCAGTTAACTGGTCTTTGCCCCCTTGTCAAAAATGAGTTAGCCATAAATGTGGGGGTTGATTTCTGTGCTTTCAAGTCAATTCCATTGGTCTATATGTCTGTCCTTGTGCCACTACCATGATGTTTTGATTACTGTGGCTTTGGAATACATTTTAAGACAGGGAAGTGTATGTCCTCTATCTTCCTTCCTCTTTTTCAAGATGGCTTTTACAATTTGGAGCCCCGCACACTTCCATATAAATTTGATGATTGGCTTTTCCATTTTTTGCAAAGAAGGGTGTTAGAGTTATGATTGGGATTGTGTTGAATCTGTAGATCACTCTGGATAGCATTGGCACCTTAATATTTCGTCTTCCAATCCATGAACATGGAATGCCCTTCTATTTATTTAGGTCTTTGATTTCTTTTAGCAGTGTTTTGTAGTTTTCTGTGTACAAGTCCTTTATATCCTTGGTTAGATTTATTCCTAGATATTTGGTTCTTTTAGTTGCTATTGTAAATGGAATTTTTTCTTGATTTCCTTTTCTGATTGTTCATTAACTGTATATAGAAACACTACTGATTTTTGAGTGTTGATCTTGTATCCCACCACTTTGCCAAACTCATTTATTAGCTCTAATGACTTTGTTGTAGATTTTTCAGGATTTTCTGTATATGGGATCATGTCATTTGCAAATAGGGAAAGTTTTATTTCTTCTTTTCCAATGTGGATGCCTTTTATTTCTTTTTCTTGCCTAATTGCTCTGGTAAGAACTTCCAGTACATTGTTGAATAACAGTGGTGACAGTGGGCATCCTTGTCTTGTGTCTGATCTTGGAAGGAAAATTTTCAGTCTTTCACAATTAATTATGATATTAACTAAGGTTTTATTTATATATATATATATATATATATCCATCCCTTATCATGTTAAAGGAGTTTCCTTCTATTCCTAATTTTCTAAGTGTTTTATCAAGGAAGGGTGCTGGATTTTGTCAAATGCCTTTTCTGTATTAATTGAGATGTCCATGTGGTTTTTAATGTTCATTTTGTTTACATGTGGTAAACATTGATTTCTTATGTTGAACTACCCTTGCATACCAGGCATAAATCTCATGTGATCATTTTTTAAATACCTTTTATTATAATGCTCAGAGTAAAGATAGGGTGAGTTGGGCACGAGAATACTGATGATTTGTGTAGTAATAATCATTGGTAATCAGACTAACCTCCTCCTCCCATCATCCTACAGTGCCTTTTGTGAATTAGAAAAAAGTACCTCTCTTTGCAAAAGCAGCCCCACTGGCACATATTTCACAGGCAACACCCCTTTGACCTGTGGATCAGGGACCTTTGTGTAGTACACACACTGCACAGCTGTACTACACAGTGGCCCCGAGTCAGAGGATTAGAGGTAAGTAGATAGCCATCATGAATCCAGCAGGCCTTTGGTTATTGTGAGTGATTTGCATGCCTGCTTCTTTAAACACAATATAGATGATCCCTAAAATGTATGCAGAAAGCAAAGTTTGGCAAATCCTCTTATAGTTCTTTTGATCATTTTTCAAAATTGTAATGTACCATCACTCTTCATTGAGTTTAAACTGACTGCCTGTATCTCTTACTGTTTGCATGTTTTTCTGCTTATGTCAAAACTAATGATATTATACAAGTACACTTAATTGCACTTAGGGAGTTCAGTATTCCATGAGTTGTTTCGCAAAATAAGTAAATTCTCTACTTCTCTTTTGTTTTACAAATTCATTTGTCATTTAACAGACTTTTTCATGGAAGGTAAGCTTATGCTTTCCAAGGATGAATAAATGCCTTGCAAATAATGGTTAGTATGTTGGAATTAAACATATTAAAGAGTAAAGTTTTACAAAACTTACTCATAAATATGTGCTACCTATGAAGAGATTTTGAAAATAATCTCTTCTGAATGATTAATATTTATATACAGTCATGCCAGTTCTGAGATTTCCACGATATAAATATTGAGACAATCTCCTTTAATAAAGGAACACTTTATATATGATCTAAAGTAGTAGAAATTCATCACATAGCAATGTCTGATGAATTTTTACTTGACCCCTGAAGGCATCCCTGGTTTGGAAGGACCCTCGGTATTTAATCACAGACAGAGCCCTTGGCCTTAGTTCTTATCTAGACGTCGCTGATATGCCACCCCAACCCTCCTGTGCCCTCTTTAGTAATTGTATTCACCTTCCAGAACATTCTTTCTTATGTCTAATTCATTTCACTCCTCCTTCTCCCCCTTACCCAAGCGAGGAATTAGAAGGCAAATTACACTCAAGAGTTAGAGTTTCTCCGCAAGGTTACACCACAAGCTGTTGAAAGAAAACCAGAAATTTGCACTTTCTAACCTTTATCTTAATTTTTAGCCTGTGCTAAACCTCTTAGGATCTATATCCACTTCATATAACTGTCCAGAATTCTCCCAAAGTCCCTTGTTTCAGTAGACCAGAGAACTGTGGTCATTATACCTGCATTTGCATGTTTCCTGACCACATAGTAAAATGGTAAAAGAATTAAGTTGTCAGATCTCAAACCTTCCATTTCTTTCCTTTTATAAATGAATAACAGTGATCTACAAGCAAAAGAATGTAGCTAACCAGTGTCATTTGGGACCTTCTAAAGCACTACGGAAACTCTGCTTTCTTCAGACCAACTTGTGGCATGCCAGCACATTCCACTCGGGTGAGGTGGAGCAGTACTGGTGGCTGGGCTGGGATTTGTATGACTGGGGCGCGGAGCTGCCGTTTAAAAATACATTTAATTATATTCCTTCTCTGCAGTAACATTGATACCATTTTTAGCCCATTACAAATACTGTGATTTTCATTTAAATCAGGTCCATTATCTTATTGACCTAGTTTTTATTTTGTAATCAAAATGTTCTATTTCTGGATAGCTTAACCCAGAATCGTTTTTAAAGGTTATGGACCCTTTGTGGAGTTTTTTTTTTCTTCCATATCTGAATACAGATGGGCTGCATCTGTGTTCAGAACGTAGAAAATAGTACTATATTTTCTCTTTAAGAGTGCTAGTTTTCTCTACTTAATCTCAGACTGCAGGATGCCACGGAAACCTCACATATGGTAACTTTTTTGGTGAATGGATGGGGTGGGGGAGAGTTAAGGAATCCTATTTCTATTTGAAATGGGATAGAGAGGTCCTGATTCTCTTTTTTCTTCCCTCTTCACCCTTTTTCTGTTCTTCTGTCCTTTCTTCTCAGCCTTCTCTTCTTTCTTTCCCACCCCTCCCCCCATATGCTGTAACCCTCACACAGCCTTGTTCTCAGCCGATCCCATTTATTTTTGGCCTTTGCTTTCTCTGTTCCCCTCTCTTCTGTTTCCTTCCTTCTCCCTCCTTTACCTTTTCCTTCTCACTCTCAGCAGTGTGGGCTGGGTCCTTTGTTTCTTAGTTCTGGCTGGCAGTGCATGCACCCACTTGAGACATTCCCAGGGCTCTGTTTCCTCAGCTCGTCTTTCACCCGTGTCTAGTCAGGGTCTTCAGAGCCCTGGGGAACTTTCCACTTCTCCATCAAGGTTTTCTTTTAATATTGTTTCTCATCATCCTTTTTGACACATGAAGGAATCGTGTCCTTCTTTTCAGGCAATGAATAGGACCCAAGAATTTAGGATTTAGGCCTTGTTATTTTGCACGTGAGAGCAAAAAACCTGAGAATGATTTCCCCCAAGATTCTAAGGCAATTTAGTGGCAGAATCAAGTCAAACACCCAGTCTCCCAACCCCTGTTTTGGGGTTCTCTTCCTTCTACCCTCTTTCTTAGCCAGGAAGTCTTACAGATGCTGCACCAGGTTCCTCTTAGCATTCATTTCATGGAGTCACCTAGCACTCTCAAATATTGTTTGGTTTAAATGTATTTTAGAGTAACTTGAGTCTTGAGTGTGTCATTCTCTTGCCAAAAGAAGACACAAAAGATGAAGTGCAGTGGCAAGAGTCTCTCACTGGGCTGTTGGGGATTTTCTCAGGAATGGTATTTTGCTCCAGGTCATTTCTGTTGGTGTATTCATTCCTAAGAACCAGTGGATGACTATGACATATGATATTCAAGCTTGAGCTCTTCCTGCCTAACCGGAGTCTCCCTGTTAATCAGGAAACCACATTTAAAGCTGTGTCCTGAACTCTGCCCAGCACGTCAGCTTGGCCAGGAAGGAGAGGGAATTCCTACTGGAAGCTGCCACTGGGGACTTAGGGAGTAAATGGAGGTCAGAAACAAGCTTAACAAGAACACAGCAGCAGTACAGGGTATGTTTCCGCTTGCTGGGATTGCCTTTTTTGTTTTCTAAATTCACTCCCTGGTTGAGGTCAGGCAAAACCCAGCACGTCAGGCCGCTGGGCCAATGACCCCACGCTTTGAGATTTTATGATCTAACAACATTTTTTTAAATCGAGGAGACTCAACATAGGGTTGTTAGCTTTTATCTTGAGACATAATGATATCAAAAACAGCAATGGTAAAATATAGTGTAATGTTACAGTCCTTTCATGAAAGAACAGAATAAAGGAAGGCCTTTATACTGTACATATTTAGCTTCAGGAAAAACTTATACTGGATTATCCGGATTTTTCTCAGCCACAGGCCAGCAAACCATGGCTGTAAGTCCCTGCCACTTCTCTCTCTCTCCAGGCAAAGTACAGAAGAATATGCAAGGAAGATTGCATATATACTGGCTTATCAGTGTCTGGGACGAGCATAGTAAGTGCTCAGTAAATTATATATATATTTTTATCCTCTCTTGGGTAATCCACATAGCAGAGAGATAATTAGGCTGGATGACTATTTCAGGTTGAACTTCAAGGGACACTGCTGTTCCTTAGCTTTTTTTCATCATAGACTCAGGTCAGATCTTCAGCTTTGCCCATCTGAATCAATTATCTCATACATGGTCTGGAAATTCACTTTCCAAGCTCACAGGAGGTTAATCCATAAATTAAAACACCAGGTGGGTTGGATGCTGAGGTGGCAATCACCATGTCCACTTTCCTTGGGGAACATGGAATCAAAACAGTGGGGATTAGTTGACTGAGTTTATTCCAATAAGGCCAAGATAGAACCAGTTTACTCTACTAGAATTGTTTTTTCTCTTTCTTTCTATTCAACATTCTTCTTTATTAAGAGGCAGTAAAGCATAGTGAGTAGCTTTTGTGCAGGCTCTGGAGCCAGTATGCCTTAATGAGAATCCTGGCATGGCCTCTTACTAGTTGTGTAACATTGGGCAATTTATTTGACCTCTGTGTGCCTCAGTTTTTTCATCTGTAAAATGGGGATAATAATAGCATTTTTTCAAATAAATTTGTTTTGATGAAGAAAGAAATTAATTCACGGAAAGTGCTTAAAAGAGTATTTGGCATATAATAAATGACCAAGAAATATTTAATAATGTTATTACTATTAT
>PVKH010012090.1:0-17442 GCA_004027955.1 Chaetophractus vellerosus | reverse complement strand
GAAGCTGGAGTGATATGAGGTAGGGTCATGAGCCAAGGAAAGCATGAGGCCTTCAGAAACTAGGAAAGACAAGGAAACAGATTCTCCCCTAGAGCCTCCAGAAAGAACCAGCCTTGTCCTAATACCTGTGTTTAACCTAGTGAAAATGTTTTTAAACTTCTAGCCTCCAAAACCATGAGAGTAAATATGCATTGTTTTAATCCATTGTGCTTTTGTTAGTTATAGCAGCAAAAGGATATAAAACGGAGTCTGCATGTTTTTGTATAAGCAACTCAAAGAAGGGAGTTGCCATTATCTCTGATGGGAAAAACCTACCGGTGAAATGCTATAATTTTGAAGGTGTGAGGGAGACAGAAGTGGTATAAATCAGAAGGTACTGCCCTGATAATACTGTATTGTGAATACATTTAACAGGTTCACCCTTTCTCAGTTGTATTTAATTACAATAATGTGGAAGTAGAGATTTTTGGTGTGAAAAGGTGGAGTGGAGGGATAGTTTAGGAGCCTGGCCTCTAGAACCCAGAAATATATTTGTCAGCTTAGCAGGAGGTTTTATCACAATGGATAACACACCTATCTGGGACCTAGGAAATGCTAGAACTGACCATCTCTTTGGAAAACTCATTCCTTTTCTTTATTATTTCACTGTTAATTTTAAAAAATGTATATTTTCATTATTTTTTAAGTGTAAAATGAAGGTTCTTAATGCCTAAAATCAATCCCTCTGGCATTTGCATGTCTACCAGGTAGGGGGTCCTGTAGAGGGAAGTGCAGTAGAAAATAAAAGTAGATCTGCTTTACAATTTTGCACTCATTCATATACTACCACTCCAGGACGTTACTAGTAAGGAGGAGTTAAGGATATTTTCTATTTAACGAAATCAAGGCAGACACCCAAACTGGGTAATTTAATTTTTAAAATTTACTTTGACATGTATTTTATCAAGTTGGGCCATCTGTATTGATCAGACTAGGATGATGATTGCTAGATCTCCTCTTTTTTGTGTGT
This sequence comes from Chaetophractus vellerosus, assembly GCA_004027955.1. Lineage (NCBI taxonomy): Eukaryota > Metazoa > Chordata > Mammalia > Cingulata > Chlamyphoridae > Chaetophractus > Chaetophractus vellerosus. Next base: position 16,433 of record PVKH010012090.1, on the reverse strand, counting down.
GTTGGAAACATGCAACTAATGGCTGCTTTTTAGAGAATATCTAGACTTGAAAACATACCACTACACATAAAGAAATGGAGGCTTTTTAGATTTTGAAAAATAAATTTTATGCTGCAATGTAATCACACTTTGATGCCCTCTTGGATATAGTAGAATATTTTGGGGCCATAAATAAGAGGATTAATCCTGAAGAGTAGTATGAGACTATACTATCAGCTTATCTATTTAGAATATGGGATCTGTTAATTGTAGAAGATGAAACTTTGATCATCCTGACACAGTTTTCTTTGGGCCTGCAATTGTGCTACATGTTTGTGGTTGCTCTTTGTTCTGGAATGTCCCCCTGTATTATATCTTTTGGGTTGGGGGTGTTCTTTTGAAGCTACTGGTTGAGGTATATGAAGTTGTAAGGACAGATATGAAATCATTGTGAATTCTATAGTGCTATTAATCTCTACATTTCTCCATTGCTCTGTTGCTGACATTCCAAGCACATAAGCAGTTATGCAAGAATCGATTTTTGACATGGATGGGGTGGGGGTCTGAGCAAGCACCTTGGTCAACATCCAACTGTGGATGGAATGTGAAACCCATTATTGATCCAGGACTGAGAAATCAGTGACTGTTGTATTATATAATTATTGATGGAGCGAGAAAATGCCACAGGCAAAGCACAACTTACTATTTGTTATGCTGGATTGTCTCTCTCGTCTGTGTCAGGCCGCTGTGTTCTGCTCTCATGTTCCCATACCATGTTTATTTATACTATGTGCAGTTAGCTTTCATATTTCTCTTGTGATTCCAGCTTGGAAAATAAATGCTGGTGTTATTCAGGGCCCGTAAGAGAAATAAATTTTCCCAGACACTCCAATGGGCCCAAACTGAATACCAAAGTCTGGACAGAGGGAAAATGGGATGCCAAGAAAGACAATCAGAAGACTGAATGGAGGAAGAACCTTCCCTGTGTGGACCTCTCATCCACATTCCTTTTACTCACTACATGCCCCCAGTGAGAAAGATACAGGTAGCTGGCATGATCTAGTGGTGGGGAATATTGACTGAGCACCTACAGTTTGTAAGGTCTTGTAGTAGGCCCTTAAGGAAGTCTAAGATGGGTTTGAAAATGAAAAGATAACATGGTTGTAGTCCAGATACTGGAAAATTGCTTCTGTATAGTGCTTTATAATCCTTGGTTCAGTTCTACCCACTGCAAGCTCCTTATTTTCCTTCCCTTCCCTTCTTTACTTGGGTGCTGTTCTTTTTTTCTTTTCTTTTCTTTTCTTTTCTTTTGTACTCATCAGTCAAACTTACAGCTCCTGGATAAAACACTAACTTTTTCTATGATGAACATATGCCTTTGATTCTACGGTCATATGTCAAGTTCATGAACTAAGGACAAATGTCTTCTACAGAGAGAAGATCCTATGTAAAAATTTTGACCACTGACTAGCTCTCCCAGGGGACTTATTTCCCGGCTATGTGGACATGGAGAGTCGATGGAAAGTGAAAGCCACCAGAACTTATAAATGCTACATAGCATATTCTGTTCATCAACCAACTGGCTTCTGTTAAGGAATGATTAGTGAAATTCTTAAGTTTCTTTTAAGATCTCAAACAGTCTGATATTGCCAGTGAAATTAGGAAGTCAAAAGTGTCTTTGAAAGAGTTAAAGGAAAAATAACTTGGCGATAAAAGGTAATTATTGCATAAACAAACAGCTTTGGAAAACCCTACGCTTAAAGGAAGGAGGGACTCTAAATTAGATATAAGTAAAAAGGTTCGTTTAGATAATGGTGCTGGTGTTATAATAAAGATGAACCTTTGTGGCCATGAGCACTAAAAACCTTCACTGTTAAGAAATACATTATATAGAGTTTTAAATTATTTATTCCATAGTAATTAAATTCACATTTCTTAGAAATGACACTTGGTAAATGTGGTTTCTTCAATGTCAGGTAACGTTTTGACGTTCAGCTGTTATAGTGAGTTCTTTGGGATGAAAACAAGTTAGAGCTGCTGCCCATGTTGTTTCTGTATGGCTAGCACAACACTGCTGAGTGATACCTGAGAATAGCTCCTTCATTAAAATGTGAACTCAGTGTGCATCTATAAATACTTCTGGGTTTTTATGGAAACTCCACTTCAGAAGCCATGGAGATATCTCCAACTTTTATTGCATACATTTAACTGTTTGCATTAATGATGTCTTGTAAACACAAATCATTATACTTATCTTTAGTTCCTTGATTTTTTTTCTGTTATTCTGTCCCAAATTATTAACTGTTGTGAGAATTTTGCTTTTAAAATTTCCAAGATTTATTTTGTTCCTAGAGAGTAATTTAATGTTTTTCTTTTATTCTGATATCAGAAACGAGTTTATAATTAAATGGTAACAAAGCACTAAAGTCTATGCCTAAATGATGCAAGATATTTTTTTTACTTCTTATAGATCATAGGTAAGAAGCTTGGTAAAAATGAAGGAAGAAGCAAATCAAACAGAATATTAACATTTTCAAGAGGTTTGGTATGGAAAGCTTCCCTTAATTATAGGAGGCAGAAATGTTGAGAACTGAGGACTCAGGTAAACTATTCCACTGTGTATACCCACCTCCAAACTCAAATTCATACCCACAGGCATGAGTTATTTCATTTCTAAGCCATCTCTTCCCATTGGTTATAATCTCCATCACCAAAATATTAAGTATGTAAATGTTGAAATAAATCAAATATGTAGTTTGCCCTTACTCTCCTGAGCCTTCCATAAACAGTTTTTTGGTTTAGTTTCTTTTAAATCTGGGTATCATTCAGAGTATAGCTATGCTCAGAAATAAATTTACTGGAAATGTTGAAACTTTCCACATTTACTCATTACTAAAACTAATCTAATCTAACACTATCACAAGAAAGACATTTTTTGCCTATTTATAAGCTTTGTTAAATGCAAAAGGGAAAAATAATCAACGTCTTGTGAAAGCTATTGGTCAAAGATATAAATGGACCAAAATTCTTTCTGCATAAGGCATCATAGAAAAACTAATGAAAGAAAATGTGACAATAAATTGCAGGCTACTTTCGACTGTGAGACATTTTTATAAAGAAAGAAGTCAACTTCAATGGAAGAGATCGACTTTCTGTGCATTGCAAATACTAATTTCATACTTTATGCCTTATACGCCACCACGTTCTTTCACTTTGAAACAGGGGCAGAGTCAGGTTTTGTAGACCCTAAAACTTTTATAATTTGAGGGTCTTCTAAGAAAAAGAATACAAAAAAAGTACCTTAAAATTTTTTAAATCCTGTGGGCTTGCTGCTAGGGCCCAGGATCTTGCAAAGGAGTTGTGCTAGTGAAGGACCCTAAAGCATAAGCTTCAATAGCTTCATGAAAACCTGATTTTTTTCATTCCTTTACTTAGATATCAAGACATCAATCATTAATATCTGATATTAATATCATATTAATCTATGAAACCATTAATTCTGTACTCATTGCATTAATTAGGATTACACTATTTGCTGTATGAGACACACATTTCAGTGACTTAACACAGTAGAACAGCGGTTCTTAACCTCTTTTTTCCATAGACCCCTTTGCCAGTCAGGTGAAAACCACGGACACCTTACTAAGTCCACACTAAACTGTATATTATTTAATAAATATATCCCACCTGCACCAGCACATCCTCACAAGAATAATGATGTTTTCTTGAATTTCAATTCAAGCTCATGGACCCCTTGTGCCCTAATGCCTGGAAGAAGTTGGCAAATAGCTTAAGAGAATTAGCATATTTGAAGGGGAATTATTGAAATATTCAATTTTATTAGGTCAGATTCATGTATTTCACATATTTAAAAATTTCTAAACTCATTTAGATATTAATAATTTAGGGACTTACAATCCAAGTCTGTATCTTTCTTCTATTATGGACAGATAGAATTGATAGCCAACAACAGGTGATCTTTTTTCTTTTTCTTTTTTATTTACTCTTGCTATATATATTAAAGACATGAGGAAAGAGAGTTAGGCTGGTGGGAAGAAAGGACAAATAGAACTTCTTTCTCATTCTTCATATTTCTCCCTTAATTTTCACCATTCCCTTTGTGTCTTTCCTCTAGGATTTTAAAGGCATTTATGTGGAGCTGAGGCAACTTTACCAAGTTATAAGAGAACTTCCTGGTTGAAATGTTGAAATATGCTTTGCAGAGGAAACATGCAAATTTTGAAACAAAGATTTTTCATATCTCATTTCAGTTAACTGGGGGAAAAAACAGGCCCTTTGATAAATAGCACATAAATAATTTATATGTAATCAAGATCTGTTACATGTCCCAACCCAACCATCAACTGTTCTTCCTCTGCTTGGTTCTCAATTTCTCAGTGCTGTCCCCAGGCAGATGTGTGCAGCAGCTCTGACCTTCAGTATCCAGAGAAGTCTGGATTGGGTGACGGTCCTGACCAAGGAGTAAAGCTTCTTGGCTAAGGCATAGCTTCCTATAATCCTTGGGTTACTGAAGTCACAAATCTGGTTTCTTGCTCTCTTTGCCCTCATTCTCTACAGAACCCTTGGCTCCTGACTGATCACTCCAGACCTGGAACAGACACTGGGTAGAGGCAGGCTGGGGAAGTTGACAGCCCTGCCAAGGATAGAGGGAGAGAAAGGCAGTAAGATGACTGCTCACTGACTCTGGCCCTAACTACATGTTTCAATGTGCATGTCAAATTTAAATTTTGGGGAACCATCTGTGGCTCAATTGGTTGGGCTCCGGTTTGCCACATGGGAGGCCCCAGGTTCGGTTCCCGGGGCTTCCTGGTGAAGGTAAGCTGCCGCACAGTGAGCTGACTCAGCGGGATGACCCAGCAGGAGGAGACAAGCAGACACAGAAAAGTGCAAAGCAAATGAACACAGCAAGCACAAGCAGCAAAGGGGGGATATATAAGTAAATAAAGATAAATCTAAAAAAATTTAAATTTTGGAGAGAATGGACATAGTTCATTTAGGTGCTGCCATCTGAGTATTAAATCTGACCAATGGGGGAGGCCCTGGCAGCAGCTCATCCATGTAGATGGCATCACTGAGATTTTGGGCATTCTTTTATTTAGGGCTAGACCCTGCCAAAGGGTTGATAGATTTTGATAGATGCCCCATGGTTTTTTTTGGGGGGGACAAACAAAAGGAGGATAAACAAAAGGAACGAGACAGATTATATAGACTCCGGTAAATGGAATAGAACACAGGAAGCTACTAAACCAAGTGGGAAAATGGTGGGACAGGAGGTAAACTGAGCCAGGTATCTATTCCCTGGAACAAAATACGTGGTGGACAAGGAGTGCGGGATCGAGGTCTGGGGATTAACCTTGGAAAACAGCCTTTTGGATCTAAGGAGAGCATATAATTCCTGAATGGTGAGATTGAGGTGATAATGTCCCAGTTATCATTACAGCTCAGAAACTGGAGTATAACTTGCTGTGCATAGGAAACCATCAATGTGATTTAAGGAAAGAGTGTAGGCTTTGGAGTTAGAAGGCCTGTATTTAAAAGCCTACTTCACTATTTCATAGCTGTGTGACAACTGACAAGTCCCTTAACTTCTCCAGGACTTAGTGTCCTTCTCTGTAAAATGGAATTGCCGATACCTACCTCGGTAAAGGGCTTTTGAGGATTAAATTATCTAATATATTTTCCCTGGTTGTTATTGATGACTCAAAAGGCAGCAACTGATACAGCCATATACTGTTCTAAGAGATTTGAGAACAAATCTTTTAAGAGAGAGATTTTGGCCCCATTTAATTGATTATAAATCAGAGAATTTAGTAACTTACTTATGTCATTCCATAAGGAAAAGGCAAAACCAAGATTCTAAATCAAGAATGATTAACTCTAAATCTCAATCAATATTTTTCCACTACATCATGGTATCTCCAAGAGCACCAGCAATGGGGTAAGTTTTAAGGGTGCATGCAGCTCCTACTAGACTCCTTAAGAAAATATTCTATGAGTAATGAGTTTTAGTGGATATCTGACTCCTGGATATCCTTTCCAGTTGCTTGATTCTTCCAGGAGAGATATTTTCTAGACTTCAGTGTATTAGTTGATGGGAGCAGACAGATGATTAAAAATTTGAATTCTGATATGGCTCTGTGCATGATGAGCCAGGTGAGTCCTTCAATGACAGAAAAGTTTATCATTCAGATAAGGTTGTACTAGGGCCTCTTTCTGTGGCACTGAGAAGGGAATTTAGAAAATTAGGAGCATCTATACATTTTCCTTCCTTCATCACTTGATTTTTATAGCATATAGGTAATTTCTAAATCAGAGTCAATTCTATACCTACTAATTTAGATATAGATTTTCAAGTTAGCCATAAATTATGCTCCACGAGAATGAAGAGTTACACTGCTCCTGTTTTAGATGATCATTCCTCTCTCTTCTTTTTTCCCGCTTTTATAGAGCCTCAAAATCTTTTCCTTTTCTCTCCTCATAAATTATCAGTTGACTCACTATCCTTTCTTTGGAGGAGTAGGGCTTCTTCTTGATCGTGGAACTGGGAACTGGTCAGTTTTGAATAGAGTTTTAGTCAACTTCACCAACCTTATCAATGTTCAGCAGAGCTTCCAGACAATGCCCTTATTAATTGCTGTCACTTATGTATTGAAATTATAGTACATCCCAAACTGCTGAAGTAACTGTCAAAGGACAATGACACAAGGCACATTATTCATTATGGTCTTGAGCAGAAGTTGAGTAGAAACCCTCTCTCTGCAATTGGTATAACACATTAAAATATGGATTTTGGTTTAGCAGTGATATGAAGGTGCCCTCTTTTGTCAAAAACACTGTCAATGGCTTGGAGCAGGGATCAGCAAGCTTCTTCTGTAAAGGGCCAGTGAGTTAGTATTTTAGGTTCTGTGGGCCATATGGTCTCAGTCACAACTACTTAACTCTGCTGTAAAAATATGAATGCAGCTATAGACAATAAGTGAATGAGTATGGTTGTGTTCCAAACTAATTTTATTTATAAATTTTATAAATTTTATTTATAAAAACAGGTGGTAGGCTATATTTGGCCCGTGGGCCTTAGTTTGCTGACTTCTGGCTTAAAGTCATAGAGGGGTAAAACTAGAAGCTCATCAAGCTCAGTTCTCTCATTTGAGAGATAAGGGGACTAAAGTCCAGAGAGAGGGTAAATTGTCTAATGTGACCTAGCTGGTTCATGCCAAATGCAGAATTAGAAGCCAGTTTTGTGACTCCTGGGCCAGCAGGGTCTATACTGTACCACACGTTATGGTGCTTTTTAATTCATATTTTCTCACACCTATATTCTCAGCTTCCAGTAATCATGCACAGCCATTTGTGGTCCTGGTAGCAACACAAAGAGTTCTGAACCTATGTTGTTTTTAAAATCAGAGAGAAGGATCTTATTTTTGAAATCTATTTTTGTTGCTGAAACTTTGCATGGGAAAACCACTCTAAATTTGAGTGGTAAGGTTCTTATTTTAAAACATGACATCTTGCAGAAAAGTTTTGGAGGACTTGTTTGAAAACCTCTTTCCACTTTTGCTTCCCAACCATGAACAAATATCTCATATATGATGTTATGTTAAGTTCATAAATGAGACCTACGTAATTTTATAGAATGAAGTCAAGAATGACCCAGATTCAATTAAGCTTTTGGTATGAGGCCCTTGTAATCTTTTCATCCTACAATTTGGGCCTAATTATATTTGATTCATTCAGAGGGATAATAGGCTTGATGAAACAAAGGATCTGGACAGAGGCAGCATGATTGCTTTCTTCAGAGGAACTCTAATGTGTATGTGGTCAAATCATGTAGCATTTTCATGACTTACCAATAAATGAGAGAGATTTTTGTTAACTTTCAAATCTGCTTCAATGATGGAAGAAGCATCCATTCAGATTTATACCTTAATAGGTATCTCCTTGGTGTGGGTATTCCCATTAATAATAGCATAATGAAGTGATTTTCAGACTATGGATGTACAACACAATGTAGAGTGCATTCTTGGCCATTATCCAGTTTATTTGGTCAATGTAGACAGTCAATCTAGGTAATGAGGACCTAAATTGGATTTTCTGGCCATAATTATCCCTGTTTGTCTGTACACATCCATCAAATTTATCAGATAATTGCCATATAGCTTCATTTTGTGCTATCCTGACTCAGGTTGGCTAAAATGGAAAGAAGACTGGCATGTGAATGAGGAACCTTGTCTGGTTCTGGTTCTGATTCTGTCACTAAGTATTTGTGTGACCTTGGTTAAGTTGCTTAACATCTTTGAATCTTTGTCCCTTGCTGGATCAGCAAGGTAAGTCTTGATCATGTCTGAGGTTAAGTTCAACCTTAATGATTTAGGACTATATCAGGTCTCCACGCTGTAACTAAATTTTTGCTCTTAAATTGATTCAGAGAATTACAGATCCCATCCATCACTTTTAGAATAGTTGATCTTATTTTGTGTTCTTAATAACTAAAATAACCAGGTGATTAAATTGTTGTGGTCATTAAGATAGCCAAATAAGATTGTTTGATATTTGATCTATTGCATGTCATTTGACTGTTTTGACGAGGGTAAAGAAGTCAGCCCTCATGGCCTGGGATTCTTGGCATGGTTTCTGGTATGTGCAGAGAAAGGAAGAACAGACCAGGCCATTGAGATTCCTCACTTTTGCAGTTCTTAACCTGGTAAAATGCAAACTACGTGACCTTTTCTCCAGGTATAGTTATGAGCTGACATCTTGTATTTTCTGCCTAGGTAGGAAGAGCAAGAGAGGTAATCTGAGCAAAATGAGGCTGCTTCAAGATAAACACCAGTATTCTAAAAGTCAGAGGTATAAAGTAACCAAGCCTCGAACATTATGTTATAGTAAAAATACATATATAACTGCGGCTTATTTATGTATATATGTAACTACTTGAACCATAAAGTTTAGTTTAGTACATGAATGAGAGTATATATTTAATAACTTGCCAGTGTCAAACGACTGAAACTTAAAATCTTGAAATGGAATTTAAAGGAAGTGGCATTTTTCTCATCCTAGTTCATCTTCATCCTTCCAATTTTTCATTTCTCCTGGCTTCTAAGCTCACCAACTCTGACTACCTCATTACTGGTTGCCTATTTCTCTATGTTCTTCACTCTCAAATCTTTCTTTTCCTTGATTGTGTTGTCTCTGCTCTTCACCACCTGTCAGGTTCTGAGTGAGCCCATTCTACCCTGCACTTTCCACCTTCAACAATTTTCTGCTCCAGCACTGTGAAATTCAGAGCACAGTTATCTCTGACTTGGAAATCATTCATTCGTGGAGAGGGTGGGATTTTTTATGCCCCACTTGCTATTCTTTTGGTCGAGGGCAATTAAAAGAGAAAGATGGGAGGGAAATTGAAAGTGTTAGGAGGGCTCTATGCTAGTTTTCAGCTGCTCAGAAGAATTAAAAACCCCAAGAGAAGGTGTGACTATTATTCTTCCTTGTAGGTCTCCACTTCAACTCCACTCTAGACTTGTAAAAACAGACTCATTTCACTGTCAAGTCACATCAGACCCTCAGTATTCCTGGATCGTTAATCTGATATTGCAAAATCTTGATAATATCTTTTATTATTTTCTTTGATGTGAAACCTGATGGATGTGTAAAAACCAGGATATGCTGGTCATGACTTAGCTAGTTAGAAATATTAAAGCACCTGCCTTATATTCTTGCTATTTTAAATTATTTTGGTATCATTATAATTACAGTTAAACAACTAAGCCCAAATCAGCTGACATTCTAAATAGTAATATCAATGAAAGTTTCTAAATATTGTAGTAGAGAAAATAACTACAGTATTTCACTCAACAGATATGATCAAGGGCTATAATATTATAGCTCAATTTTCCAATTAACTGTAGGTTAAATTAATTTCTATATGGAAATAGCCTAGTATAAATATGCTTCTGAATATAATTTCCTCTGCACCTCTCCTGAAGAGCTTGTGAAAACACAGATTGCTGGGCCCCACCCCTGGTGTTTTGGATTCTGTAAGTGTAAGTTGGAGAATTTGTATTTCTAAGGAGCTCTCAGGTGACGCAGGTGCTGCTGGTTGGAAGACCACACGCAGAAAGCCCCTGTTCTGGTGATATACAGCTATGCTGGTTTATCCTTGAGTTAGTGTTATGTTAATATTATACTATGTTTAAAAGCTACTCACAAAGCTTCATAGTAATTTATTCATGAAATCATATTCATTTGCTAATAATTATCTCGGTTCCGCTAACATGCATCCTCAGGCAGCTACATTTCATTAAATCTGGAGAGTGAATGACCTGGTCTCCAGATCATAATGCCTAACTCTTATTTCCTAATTTGACCCATCATGATGAGCTTACACATTGACTATTGTGATGAATAAAGTTTCAGAAAGGCAGCTTAAGGCACTATCTTCTGCAACCCAGCATTGCTTGATTTTCTGCCTCTTGAACTTAATTTGTGCCTGTTTTGATCATTTCTGTTGCCTGGGTACCAGGTAACTATAAATTCCATGTCTGTAGATGTGGCCTTTATTCTAAAATTGAGCAGCTATGGAACACACGGAAGCTGATTAGAAACAACTTCTGTGGTTTGAATTAGAGGACTTGTTCTCTACAAAAAAAAAAAAAAAAAAAAATTGGTGATGCATACAGGGCCTAAAATTGCTTAGAGAAATATGACATTGACCTGAACCACATTTCCCAGAACCTGCAAGAAGCATAAATAATTTTAAAAATACACCATACTATCATTTCCTGCTTGGACAGACTTTTACAAATCATTTACAATGAGAAATAATATTTGCTGTCATGTTATTCTGGAAACATACTGGTTTTCATGAAGTTTTCTCTGATACAAAACAGCAAGAGCAGATGCTATGCAAACTTGAGGTCCCGGGCACTCTGGATTGTCTGGGTCAGGTAAAGTCTGAAAAGGCTATTGCACTGTAGGGATGCCTGGGGTAAACTCCTGGACTTCTGGGGTGACCCAGGGATGCCTCAAGTACTTGTAGTATCTGTGCATGCCACTGTACAGCCACCTATCACACTGGCACACTTCTCAAAAGTGCACACTTAAAACTGTTTGGTTTACTTTAGGGTAAAAACAACCTGGCTACTCAGGCTAAGGCTCCCCAGTCTTATTTTGTAAATGGTTTCTCCTTATCTAAAGTTATTCCATTAAAAAAAATCTATTAGAACTAGGATAATGAACCATGAGGGTTATTGACAATAACTTTGCCCATAGGAAAAGAGGAGAGTGTGTTAGAAACAAGCTTATTTAAAACAGAAATTAAATTGATCAAGTTAATCAAATGAGAAATTCAGAAGGTTATGCTACTCAGTCTCCTATTTATTCATAGATGAGAATAGGAAGACAAGCTCTTTCCTGTCTTTTCAATTCCTGAACCATTATCCCTTAACTTAGAATAAATTAACCTAAAAAAAAGCAACTTTCTATGCCTACTAAAGGTGGTATTGCCATTTAAAACTGTATCATCACTTCAGTAGTCTCTTATGAATCTATTTGCCTAAGTGACTTCCATCAATTCACTGATGTAATTTCTTTAAAACCTCATCAGCAAACATATGTTTCTTGAATGGTTCGTATCTTAGCCTTGAAATGTATTATAGTTTGCAGTTTTGGAGGAGAAATTGCTTCACATTTACATCAAAACCAAGTTCTGTGTTGCAGTAAAGGATTGACCTAGTTATTGAAAATGATGGCAAGACAATGAGCTAATGGTGCTCACCGTTACTATCTCCCAGGATCTCTCAGCCAGTAAGTGGTAAGCCTGAATTCCAAGCCAGGGCTTCTATCTCCGAATCTGAGGTTCTCTACAGTTTGTCACACTGAAATATGCTTTATCACTGTCTGCAAGGAGCTTACACAACCAATTGGGACAGAGAGAAAAAAAAAAACACCCCCACACAAGTCAACAATCGAAAGAACAGGGCCAAAGAGCTGCTACAATATAAATAATGTACATGTATATGAGCCAACAACTGTATGCGAATGATGAGTGTTTGTTAGATGGATTTACAGTACCCCATGGGGCTAATTTATTTCTGATCTTGATGGAAGCTTAGCATTCTTTCCTTTGAAAGCTTATGGAGTATCTTTTCTTTATTTTCTAGAAGCCCAACACAGTCTCCCGATTTCTTGGGTCTCCAGATCCTTGTCCTTCCCATGTTCTTTAAGGACTTTACCCAAGTCCTTCAGCTTGCATATAAACAAACAATACATGCCCAGCCCTAGATCCATGACAGATAACTAAAGCATTTAGCAAGTTGTTTGTATGTACTAAAATATTGTATCTCTAAACCACTTTGCACAAAATTGATGATGGGAATTAATATTTATTATTTACACATGCCAAAAGATATACATATTTATTTCTCTTTAATCCTATCACTGTTTCATAAATATTGTACTTAATCCATCAATAGTACAACATGCTTTCATTAATCCCAAGAAATAATTAGAAAACATTTATGATAATGATAATATTACTTTGTATAAATATTACACAAACCCATTAAACCCTCAGGGAAAATCACAGCTGGTAAAAATGTCAGATGCCCTGTATGCTCTGAAATAGATAGTAGGCTGCTGATTTGATATTTAAAGGAAAATTAAGCTAAATCAACAATGTGAAAAATTAGATGTTTACTACCCTGTACTTAAGACAGATTGTCTTTAATATTGAATCATACCTTATAAGCAGTCCAATTTTTATTGATGCCTGTGACAGTTTGAGATTATTTTGGGGAATCCCAAAAAGAGAAAGATTATGTTTGTAAACTAATCTATTCTTCTGGGTGTGATAACCCTTGATTATATTAGATTCAGCTGAGATGACCTTGATTAAATTACCTGGTAAGATTAGGGCTTTGATTAGACCGTATCAGTAAGGCATGACTCAAGTTGAGTCCCCGCCCCCTTGGTGGGCTGATGTAATTGGACATTCATTCAAGAAGACACACAAGAAGAGAGAGAGCTCTGTCATTTTTGACCCTGGGGCCCTGGGGAGAGATGAGCCATTCACCTGATAATTTGCAGCTGAGAGAGAGGAACACCTGAGAGACAAGCCCTATGCCAGCCTACAGCTCAGATGAGGAAGGAGCTGGGCCCATGGAGCCTTGAGAGGAAGAGGAATCCCAGGAAGGAGAGACCAGGCAGAGATCAGTGACCATCTTGCGTCAACTGACTTTGGTGAGAAAGCAACCTTGACTTGGACTTTTTAGGGCCTTGTAACTGTAATCTTTTACACCAAATAAATACCCTTTATAAAAGCCAACAGGTTTCTGGTACTTTGCATCAGCACACCTTTGACAGACTAATGCAATGCCAAAATATATCGTAGGTTCATATAATTTTAAATGGCGTGTCTCTTGACATTTTGTTGATGACAGTGGTTTTCAGTGATGGGTAAAGTTTTTCACTGAGCCTTTGCCTCTGCCTTTATTGTTGGCTCATGAATGCTACCATACTAGGTTACTTGTTCTGATTTGTTTAGAAAAGTAATAACCCTAAAGTATAGTCACCCTATACTTTAAACATATTTCCAAGTGGCCATTTAGTGACCATGGCACTACCTACGTGGATTAACATAATGCTGACAGTTCGAAGGTATTTGTTCCAATCAACTCAAAGATTTGTTCCAGTCCACTCAAAGATTTACACTCCTAGAGCAGTTATATATTGTGGCACTTCTTGCATAGTTCTGAGTAGTATGTTTGGAAATACAGACAGATTCCAGATTTCGTATTGTGAAGGTGGGAGTATAATAGATATATAATGTTTGTTTCAGACTACTTGGAAAAGTTATTTAAATATTTCGTTATCAGATATAACATCCATATAAATGGAAAAATAACACTGCTCATTGCATAGTCATAAAATTTAAATTAGGTAACTTATATATGGAAGCCTTTAACATCATGGTGGGCATGTATCAGTCTCTCTATAGATGGAAGGGTTTTATCCTTCCTTTCTTTCTGTCTGTCCTTCTTTTCTTTCTTCCAGCTCAAAAACATCTTTTCTCCCTTTGATTGTATCTCTTTTAAAACACAGTGGCTCTGCTTGTACTATGGTGATTTATGTACATACCTCTATACTCCTAGAGGGCAGGGGCCTGGTCTTGTTACCCTACGTGCACAATGGTTAGCCCAGTGCTTTTCAGAAAGAACCTGCATGATAAATATTTGGTTTTATTAAGTTGAATTTCAGATTGAGCTAAATTTCATACTCATTGGTTGTAGGATCCACTTCCTAGAGAAGTTATTCTCCTTTCTTTCTCACAGTACCCATAAATCGTCCTTTCACTGTGTGTGAGAGTGTGTTTGTGTGTCTGATGTGTGTGGGGGGAGGAGGGAGAAAAGCAGCAGCAAAGCCTTTCACTCACTCACTGAGGAGTGATTGGGGAGTTCTTTCTACTGTAGTTTAGAAGAACATTTTCTCTGCTAAGACAACTGGAAGGAGAAATATCAATATGAAAAAGGTGAAATCAAAAGCCAGCAACTGAGATGATCCAAAATACAAAGAGATAGCAGGTGCAGGTTGACGCAAAGAAAAATGTGTGATGGTATTGAGCCTCTAAGACGAAGCACTCTTGGGACTGGGACTTGGGGAAGATTTCTATGCAGAGGGCACAAAGAAGGCTGCAATCCCTGAATGCTCAAAGGGAGATGTGATGGGACTCTGAGCCTGTAGCAGCAGCATTGCGGTGCTTTGGAAGTCTCGCTTTATTACTTTCTGACTAAGTAGCTTCATACCATAGTCTGTGTTTGCAGTGGACTTAACAATCAAGTTATATTAATTAATCCTTCCAGCTTTGCTAGGGGCTACATCTGTATCATTAGCCTCATTTCATAGACAAGAAGGGTGATGCACAGAGGCATTCAGGATCCACATACAGGCAGAAAATTAAAGGCTTTAGGCAAACAGGGGAACAGGAGTCTCCTGTACTTTTGCACCTTAAAAAAGAAGATGAATCTGATTTAGGCTATTCTACCTTCCCCTTCTTAAGATTGGTTTCACTTTTTTTTTTAATCTACTTGGCCATCTCCTCAGATCCAGCCTGATAAGAATGGGTAATCCCGTTTTTATTAAAGTTAAAGAAAAAAAGAAGTAGAAACATGCTACAAAACTGTCATGAGAATCCCATTAATCATCCAGGCAATCAAATCGCGGGCCACTGAAATCAGTAATAGAGACTGATGTCCGAAACTATCCACTTAGGCCTGTCATGGGTAACATCTCAGCCATCCTTTCTGTCACCCAGGGAACATGAAGGCAATTCTGTCCAGGGTGGAAGAGCTGGGGTGGAGGGAGGAGTCAGTGGCAGCTCTGCCTGGGTTCTCTGGTGAGGAGGATTAGGCAATGAGTCTAATATCTAGGGAAGAGGGATGAAGTTTAAAGAAATATAAAAAGTTACAAATAACCTATCTAAAATTCCCAGCTTATTTCCTGAATGGGCTCAAGTGTGACTGTTTAGATTTTACTCACTCTGGTCAAACCACCTGATCTTTCCCCTTGTACTGCTTAATCTATTCTTATCTCCTTCTGAAAGTCTAGCTCAGTGCCATGAAGACTCCAGTTTATGTCATTGTCCCCATGCATGACCAGCACCCTGCTTCCACCGTGTGTGTGTATTTGCTGCTTTCTTGAACGGGTATTGAAATCTTACATTGCTCTTTCCTTTTGTAAATATTTGTATTTTGTCTTCATAGTTCAAATATGCCTTCTTTGAGGTAAAATGTGTCATGTATTTATTGATATTTTTAATAATATCTGGCATATTAGGTAGTCTTGTGTAATTTCAAGGATGGATATGAGAAAAAAGGAGGCCCTCCCCACCCACATATGACATTCTAATAAAAGCTGGCAATCTTGGAGGTGGTGATGGGTGATGGATTGAAAGGGGAGTAAGAATTTGAACCTGTTGAGCAGGCCTTCTGCAATATTCTGTCCATTCATTTCTGTGACAAATGAGAGAAATTTGGATTAATAAAAATTGGAGATAAAATCAGAGTGTAATTAAAGTGTGCCCTCCAATGCGTGTCACTGGAGTGTTGGAGTCTCTGTCATTCTCTTCAATGTGTACACAGAATACAACCTGGGAATCTGCCAGAGTCTCTCTGAGTGTCCTTTGTCACACCTGAAAAAGAAAGGACTGCCAACAGGACCAGAAGATGCAATAGTAGTCAGACTGACTGCTTGGTCAGCCTGCCTGGCCCTGGGCCTTTGGCCTCCATGCAAATCAGTGTATGTTGATAGGTGATGCACACAGGCCTTGAAATAGGACCCTCAAGCTGAGCTGCTTCTGCTATAGTTCACCCCAGCTCCCTCCCTGTCCCAACAGGGGGGTGGTCGGTGTTCCAGCATCAGCCTCCCATAGTATTTTAAAT
>PVKH010012089.1:0-17445 GCA_004027955.1 Chaetophractus vellerosus | reverse complement strand
TTCTGGAGTGGAGAGAGGCACTCAATCTCTTGTGCCACCTCAGCTCCCTGGTCTTCTGCATCTCTTATTGTCTCTCTTCTGTGTCTTTTTTGTTGTTGTTGCATCATTTTGCTTCAACAGCTCTCCACATGGGCCAGCTTGCTTTTCACCAGGAGGCCCCAGGAATTAAACCCTGGACCTCCTATATGGTAGATGGGAGCCCAGTCTCTTGAGCCACATCCAATTCCCACCTTTTAGTTCTTTGTCCATGTTTTCCTTTAGCTTTTTGAGCATATTTAGGGGCATTTTAAAACAGTTTTTGTCAATTGTGTCCCAGCTCTGGCCCTCCTTGTGATGGTTTGTAATGCTTATATTCTTCTTTGCATGGGCTATTGCTTCCTATTTTTTGCAAATAAAATTTATTGGGACACAGTTACACACCTTCATTTACTACTGTGCTACAATGTATCACTCACAAAGCCTAAAATGTAAATATTGGACTTTAGAGAACGTTTACTCTAGAGATACTGAATAAAATCTTACAATGAACTCATAACTAAATTTTCCCCAAATGCAGAGAAATAAACCTGGCACTATTGACACCATCTTGTATAAGTAGCAAGATAAAATTAATTGAAATTAATGGGTACTTAGGGACACCCCCCACCCCCCCCACAGCATCTTTGCAGCCAGTGTAAGGACAGATAAACAGGTCTGAAGATGGAGCACCAACTCAGATGTGAATAGGATTGCTATGTGCCCCCTTACCTCTTGCTTCCCCTCCTCCGACTTGCTAGTACTGTCAGTCATGCAGCTTTATATCTCTCTCATTTGGGTCATTCATGGTTTGTATAATTGCTAACTCCTGGTCTAGAAAGAACCTTTAATCCATTGAACTGTTTAATTTTCCCTTTTGGCTAAATATAGTTGAAGATGAAACTGATAAAAACTTTCTTTTCCTTGGAATAGCTTGGGCTGATTCCTCATTGCTCTGATGAGAAGTTGTCAGACACTGATGGGTCTCCCATAGGTCTTGGCTTACCAGCCTCTTACCCCATGGTTTTCTCTACTGCTTCCACTTTGTTTCTTCTTCGTGTTCTGGAGAACTTTGCTTATTTTTGTGGTAATGCAACCTTTGTAATCTAAAGAAGAGATGTATGTATGTTAGGTGAGAAGGGGATGGGATATGTGTGAATATAGTGAAGAATATAGTATAACTTATTTCTCAAAGAGTGCCCAGCAAGTTAATTCTAATTTCTTTCTTGGTGATCTTATAGTATAGCTACCTAGGTTTTTGATTCTTTAGAGAGGGGAAGTACAGGGATTTTATTTGTATGCCCCAGTTTTTGTGCCCACATTTGCAAAACATGGCTACCTAAGTATAACCAGAACCTTGTGGAGTTTAGAGCCCAGTCAAGATGACTGTGTGGGAATCCCTGTGAATAGTCAGAAAAGTGACTTTAGCCTCTTTAATTTGTATCCTGGCTCTAGCTTTCAAGCTAGTAGGAGAGGCAATTTAAAAATGTCATGTAAGAGCTGCTGCCACCATGAGGATAAAGTGATTAATTGCAAATATGCAGAGTCTGTACAAGACATTAGTGAGCAATATTACTCATCCCCATATTTCCATTCCACTTTCAGTAGTTTCAAATTCTCATTATCTCAGACCTAGACAAATACACCAGCCTCCCAACTGGTTTTTTGGCTCCACACTTAACATTTCCTGATCCCTTCCATTTTATACCAGATAGTACCACCAGATTAATCTTCATGGTCATATCCAGGTTTAGATCTGGCATCTCATTGCCCAACAGATAAAGTCATAAGTTCTCATCCTGGCTTTCAAAGCCCAGATTCTGCACCCCATCTTTGCCTGTTCCAAATGTGTGACAGTTCACTTCCTCCCACTTCATACCTCTGCTCACTCTTCTTCCTGAAAGTCTTCTTCACCCTTCTCTCCCTCCTGCTAGCAGTCATTCTACCAGAATCTCACCCATCCTTTGTGACCCAGCTTTTTGTTCGTTCTCTAATTTGCCTTCTTGGGTCATTACCAATAGAATGACAGTTCTCTAGATTCCTGTGACAGTTAATTTATGTGATCAGTTTGTCTACTGCTCACTACAACCCTAACTGTAGATATTTGTGTTCCTGTTTCATATCCCTCAGTCAACTGTAAGTTCACTGAGGACAGGGTCAAATACCTTGAACATATTGGTATCAATCAGGCAGTCTCCAGATAGCTATTGAATAAATGAATGGGGGAGACATGAATAATGAAGGGGCGGGAGGAAGAGAGAGAGCATAGCCTGCCAAGTACTGAGGCTGTGCAAAGGGAGTGATGGCAGATCAGTGATGTGTAGTTATACCAAGTAGGGGTGAGAGTAGTCCCATCATAGTGCTTCCCATCACCCTCTATCAACTGACATCCAGGAAGGTCTCAGTTACATAGGAAAGTTACCAGCAAGGCTAGATATGGCAAGCTATATGCAATGCTTTTCAAAACACTTTTGGTCTATTAAGAGTTTTGCGATTCTTTGCTGATCCTTTTCTCTAGAAGTAACATAAGTGCTATTATATAATGGTATGAATGGGATTGTACCAAATGCAGTGTGTAGCTGTCTGGTCAACCGAATTTAAATATACTGTTGAGGTGAAAAAGGTATGGGGACTGGGCAGCAAAGATGGGCGCTTATAACTAGCTATCTCATAAATATAGGGCATTGTGCTGATCTGATTAATTTTTCCCTCCCCCACCCCACAGAACAATATGATACATCTTCAAAAACCCATCCTCAGCAGGGAACATCGTAAGTAAAATGCTTTGCTTATTAAAAGTTTATAATATAATATTATAATTTCCCATGTAAATCCATTGCTGGTTTTTTTGGGTTTTTTGCTTTTATGAGTAAACGTCATAAATTTCAAGAAATGACAGACATATTTGGATTAAGTTCTCTTGTTGAAGTCTTATGCACCATAGGACAGTTGCAAAGAGTTTTTAAAAAAAAAAAGGAAATTGAGGCATTATTTACATATTAATTGTGGAAAATAGAAGGCTTTAGCTCTATCAATTCCAGTCTTATATAGCTTTAGATTTTGGAAATACATTCTGGGGTATGTGTGCAATTTAAGATTGTCTACCACTTTTTTGGCTTAGTTTCACTAATAGAACTTTCCCATTGCCCATCTACATCTGTTCTTTATTAAGGCTGAGTCAGTCCAGATATATTTTGGGTTTGGGGAACATTTTATACCACATATTAAAGATTTTGAAATCAGCATTTTGACCCAGTTTGTCTTTTCTTGGTGGTATTGAACTAATATGTCTTTCACTTCACATAACAAGAAGTGGTTTTTAGGGAATAAGTGAAGAGGTCTGTCTCTTCTTCAGACTCTAATTGGTCACTAACCATTTGAGTTGTTGGTCTCAGGTAATTTCAGGTGTTCAAGGAGTTCGAGCTCCAGCTCTTCTATTTTCTAGGCACAATATTTTGTTCCATGTATTTTGGAAGGATGGGTTACTATGGATTGATATTTAAGAAAACTATAGTTTGAGCCAAAGAGGCCATCTATTTTATCCCCTAGCCATAACTGAATATGGAACTGGATTAAATCACTATTTCCAAGTGCCAACTCTTTATGCAATCTTTTTTTTCATTCTTCATAACAAAACAAGAAAGAAATAATATAAGCTTTTTTCCCCAAAGGTAAATTTATTACAGTTTGAAGGCTTTTTTTTGGGGGGGGGGCACATGAGAAAAATGTGTTTTTCTAGTATGGGCAGATAATGAGGTTTTGTTTGCTTTTAAAGTCCTTTACCAGGGGAAAAAAGGTAACCCTATGTCAGCCACCACCCCTTTTTTTTAGTGTTAGCTTGTGAACAGCTGCATTAACTGTTATATTTATCACAGACTTGTGTGGAGGATAGTGGGGCTGGTTGAAGGGTGGAGGTGTGAGAGAAATATATGCTGTGAACCCATTACTTGTAATATCTGAAGTTTAAGTCCTGGTTATTTCTCAAATCATGAACTCCTTCTGTAAAGCTCTATAGGTAACTGATTAGCTAGGTGGTTAGTGTTATTTGCCCCTAATTTTAGGGGAGGATATATTTGTTTAAGGGCTCTTGGCTTTGGAATCCTCTTCCTTTCCAGGCTTTGATCTGTTCTCATGGCAAAGTACACAGTATTTCCTTTTTCTATACAGTTATTGTATCTGTTAGATAATTGTATCTCTTGTGTTATGCAGCTAGATACAATTTAGTGATGTTAATATTTTAAGAACTCTAAAGCAGTTTATATTTATTATTGAGATTAACTTCCTTCTCTCTTCCTACTCCCTACCCCAAAATTGCTAAATCCTTAGTAGAAGGTGCCTTACTTTATTTGTCTTACTTTTGCCTCAAAAATAACCAGTACTTATTTGGAATAAGAGACAGAAATTAGTTATCATGGCAATTTGAAATTTTTATTACTTAAATGTGGAAAGCTTCTTTTCAAATGAAGAAAACCTCTGGATTTGGATGTGAGGCAGGAATCGGGATGGGATGGTCCATGGAATTTGAGAAGAGAAGGAATGTTGCAAGGTGAATAAAGGCTGGGATGAGTGATACCTTTTTAAATGAACCTGAGTTTTCAACTTTTACTCAGAACAGTATTGGTTTTTAAATATCTTATTAATAACTGAGGAAGACCTGTTCTATCAGTTTATTTTAATAATCTTCACATCAGGATATAATTGTCAGCTGAAATGTCCTAGAATTATGTCTGAAGGAAATGACTTACTTATAACAGTTAAATGAAATCATATTTAGCCTTATTTTTTTCCCCCTCTTCAAGACATTTTATGTCTTGTTTTCAAATGTTAGCTTATGTGAAGGATCCTTTATTTCAGTGACAGCTCTAACTTAAAATGCTATTTGCTGGTAAGTGTTACGGAAGAAGTGGTAGAAACTACCCTAATATGTAAAGCTTATAAATTATTTGTTGTTGGGACTGTACTCCTTATCACTTACATACAGTTCTTTAGTTCTCCTGAAAACAAGGAGCAGACATTGGTGTTGGTCAGATGTACTTTTGCAGGTCCATGTTAAACTTTCAGTGTCACAGAATGTAAGTGGATGTCCCATTCTAAATAATTCTCAATACTCAATATCTGGCATTGCTAGAAAAGGGTATACTTTATTTCCACTTCCAGTTTTCCCAACCAAGTGATTAAGAGTCTAGAATTAGAGGTGGTTGTAATTATTTTCGTAACCTAGATATAGGTTTTTAGGAGGAAAGGTAGATGTGTGAAATGGAGGAAAATAAAGAATATACCTCTTTTTTAAAAAAATTAAGTTAATACTAGCATGCTGAAGACAAATGTGAATTTGTGAGTTTTTTTTTTTTTTTTTTTAAAGAAGGTACCAGGGATCAAACCTGAGAACTTGTACATAGGAAGCAGGCACTCAACCACTTGAGCTACATATGCTCCCCAAGATTGGGCTTTGAAGAATTTTCATTCTTAAGTGAAAACAAGCAGAACCGTTCTATTCAATGCTCAAAAAATACGCTTATTTAAAATTAGTCACTAAGACACATTAAACTTATATTTAGAAAATACTGGAATCCAGAAGTGTTAAAAGCCTTAGCTTCCAAGGGCTGCCATAACAAAGTACCACAAATGGTGGCTTGAAACAACAGAAATGTATTCCTTCTGTATTCACAGAGGCTAGAAGCCTGAAATCAAAGTGTCAGCAGAGTCATGCTTCATCTGAAGTCCATAAGAAAGAATCTACTCCATGCTCTTCCACTGGCTTGCCTGTAGTCCATGGCATTCTCTGTCTCAGTTGTCACGGGGCATTTTCCCTTCTTTGTTCACATTTCTTCTTCTTTTAAAGACACTAGTCATTGTGGATTAAGGGCCCTCTTTATTCAATTTGACTTCATTTGAACTTGTCTAATTCCATTTGTAATGACCCTGTTTCCAAATAAGATCACATTGTGAGGGACTGGGGCTTAGGACTTCAGCATATCTTTTAGGGAGGACACTCATCAATCCATAATATAGGCTCACCTTCTTTCCCCATCTGCCCTGATGAAGTACCTTGACTCTAGCTCATGTTAGAATTATAGGCTTTTGGAATACTGGGTTTCACTCTTGGACCTAGTGTAGGCTCTAGCTCTAGTGGACAATATTCTTTGATCTCTTGCAAGACAATAGTAGGCTTAACATGGTAATTCCTACAGGTTCATGCTGGAAACATCATCCCATTGGAGCTTATATACTTAATTTAATGATGGAGTTGTGGCTTGAAAATACTTTGGAAGGTCCCCTTTAGGACAATATATGTTAACATATTTGATCTGAGGCAAAAGGTCACACAAAATGGACAATAAAAATAAATTTATCAAG
The DNA here is from genome assembly GCA_004027955.1 of Chaetophractus vellerosus. Taxonomy (NCBI): domain Eukaryota; kingdom Metazoa; phylum Chordata; class Mammalia; order Cingulata; family Chlamyphoridae; genus Chaetophractus; species Chaetophractus vellerosus. The sequence continues at coordinate 11,073 of PVKH010012089.1, read as the reverse complement.
TGCCGGCTACATAATAGGTGGTAGGTAAATGAGTTTCATTGTATTTTCTGCAAAAAAAAAAAAAAAGTCATTCTCATCACTCTTTACCATGTTTTTGACCTGAATCATATAACCATAAATATTCTCTGGGCTTGGTTACAGGTGACTTGGAGAGCTTTCCCTAATAATTGCCTCCATTCATCTTTTCAGTGCATAATTATTGAACATGTGCTTGTGTGCCAGGTGCTGCTTTAGGTACCTGGGGGAACAGGGGTCCAGGAGCCTTAAAGTCCCTGCTTCCACATCTTGTAATTAAATGTGGGTGACATATAATACATATTTTAAAACTTTAGTAAGATCATTTCAGACAGTGATAAATATTATGAAGGAAATAAAACAAGGTGGTATGATAGAGGTTTGAGGAGCTGGGTTTTTTGGGGGTGTTGACACTTAAGAGTGGGAGGTCAGGAAAGGTTTTTTTGGAAGCGGAGCATGCTTGCTGCCTTTAAAGGGGCTTGATAGATTATGCCACAGGCTCTGAAGGCATTTGAAAACATCAGAATAATTCCTTCAGAAGTCAATTTGTGGGGGCTGGCTGTAGCCCAGTGGATAAGGGCGCTGGCTCACCACATGGGAGGCCCTGGGTTCGGTTCCCGGGGACCTCTCCAAAGTGGGCAGACCGCCTTGAGAAGGGCAAGCTGCCATGGGCGGGGCAGAGCTGCCGTGGGCAGGGCAAAAAAAAGCTGCCGTGGACAGGGCAAAGCCACCACGAGCAGGGCAAGTCACCGGCGAACGGAGCAGATCCACCCGTGACCGGAAGCGGAGCCGCCCGCAAACGGAGCAGAGCCGCCTGCGCAGTGAACTGGCTCAGCGTGTAGTTGCAGCGGGGGTAGACAGAGCAGACACAGAAGAATGCAGAGAGATGAACACAGCAAGAGCAAGCAGAAAAAAAGGGGGGATATGTAACAACACCAACAAAAAGTCAGTTTGTCAAAGTAGTTCATATACATATGCAAATCCAGGTTTGGTGAAGCCTTTAAGGGTCTATTTAAGTCTCATATTTAGTCATAACTCCCAATTTACGGCAATAAGTAACCCTAGACTAACTTAATTTAAACGTGGATTGAAAGATCGAGTAAGACACGATGTTTTTTAATTTGAGTCCTAAATTTTAATTTGAACCCTTACGGCTAAGACTATTAACCTTAAGGACAGTGTGTACTTTCTACTCACTCTGGGATGCTGTGCTAGTAAACTAAGAAAGTCTCTCTCTCTAACCCACAGAGGCCTCTGTGGCCCTCCATAATCTACCTTTCTACTCTACCACTCTTCTCCTCACCCCATACACAAATCCCCATTCCATTATGGCCACAGAGGGCTCCTTGCGGATGTGCCTGCATTACTCTCCCCCTATACCAGCATCTTGCGCTCCTCCCTGCTTTCACGTTTCTCCTCAGTGTAGTTATCCCTGACTTCCCTATGAAAAAGAGTAACCTACACCCATCCTGTGCCCTCTTTTATCCCTTTCCCCCTCCACAGCTCTGATTACCTACTAAGAAAGTGTATGTTTTAGTTATCTCTCTCTGGAATGTAAGTTCCCCAAGAGCAGGGAGTTTTGTCTGCTTAGAGCAGAATCCTTGGGGTTTGGAACAGTGCCTGCCATGTAGTAGGTGCTCAGCATAAATGAGGAGGGCAGAATTCTACACACAAACTTGATTGAATACCAACAACCAATATTTCATAGATTCATGGTGATAACTAATAATTTTTCTAGATTTTGTTTCCAGTTGGCTAGTGTGTCACTCTTGCACTAGTACATTATTCCTCATACTTACTGGTTTAATCTTATTTGTTAACTTTGAGTAAGGATATTCCCTACTCATACTCTTGTGATCTTTCTCATTTCCTTATTTGACCTCAGATAATCTTCACCTCATCCATGGAGTTTAAACAAACTTTTATACTTCTGTCAGCAATTTTTACCTTATCAACTATGAAGCTCTTTTGCTACAGTAAATTATTAGTAAGTCAATTTCCCCTCTATCTTATTAACATATACTCTCCTGTATACAGTCTCTTTGTGAATTTGAATTCTGCCTTCTAACTTCCACCACCATTTGGAGAGTTCCTGTTTATAGGTTGCATCACAGCTGCTTAAGATCTGGCTTTTTTACTTTTTCATTTATAGTATGTAGAGCCTTCTTTATAACTGGTGACCTCCCATCAACTCCTGCATTTGCAATCCTTATTTCTGCCAGTGATTATCAAAAAAAGGAATCACAGCCTGATTGAATTTTAAATTTGGGGAATTATGAAACTACTTTGGAATCCAACCTCTTCCTCTTTTTCTGTACTTTATCGCCCATTCCATTTTCAAGTTTGTGATATTGTGCAAGTTTGTTCATTCTTGCATGCTTGTAGAGGTTTCTGAAAAGTGTTATTTTCCTTTGTTTTAAGCACACCTAATACCATGGAGTGTGATGAATTAGTTGCCAATAACTTCTGTCAACTTGCCTTCATGTGCTCTTTTCCATATATACAACGTATGGACTGATAATAGGAAACCTTAAGCCAAGAAATGTTTATTTACCTAATGTTTTGGTGCTGAATTAAGATGTTTCAGAATCATTGGCAGTGAAAGCTTTAAGTACTAAGGAATGGACAAGAAAGAAAGGCGTGTCTTAGGATGTCTCACATGGTGACATTTGGACTCTGACTCACTGAAGTGTACCTGCCAGAACCTGTACACGGCTCTCTAGCTTTGCTAGAATCTTTGCCTGAAGAATGCATTTGTACAAAGGGTTTTGCGAATTATTTTTTAACCTTTACTTGAAAAGCTTAGCTAACAATGTAAAATGTGGTTAAATCTGCATAGTAGTTCACAGAGTTGTTTTTTAACTTAGCATTTGCCAAAGTAGGCCATATGGTGTCATAGGCTTTGAAATAACTGCTTTGCCTTGGAATTGGGAAATGAAATTAGTTACTGACCAGTTTAGAAAGTATATAATGTTTTCTAAAGTTAATTTATTTTCATAATAGGTAAATAGTGTTTTTACTTTATTCCAACAAGATAGTTATTTTTTTAAAGTCTTAATCAAAATCTTTCTCTGGGTGGGTTTTGAGATTGAATTCCATCAGATAGCTTTTCTAACCATTGTGCAATATGTTGACAGGGATGAGGAGAGCTGATGGAATTGATTTTGTACCTCAGCTCCAGCCTAACCATAGGCAAGTCAGGACCATTCTGAGCTTATTTCTTCATCTTTACAATGTGAGGAGATAGTAGTGGCCACCTTACAGGGTGGTTATGAAAGTTATAGGCAATGCCTGTAAAATCCTGACCACATAGTGGACACTGGTATGTCATACTGTTTCTTATTCAACCAAGAGGGCACTATTCAGTTAGCCAGCTTTTTAGGGTACCTGCCAAGTTCAAGACACAGGGAATATGAAGGCGAAATGACTTGACCCTGTCCCAGAGAAACTCACAGTCATGTAGGGAGAGGCATATCCTTTGGATCTTCTCTTCTGTTAGTTATGAATGTGACTGAGTTTAAGAGATTTGACTCTCTTCGTTGGTGCAAGGGTGCTCACCCAGGTGTGCTGTAATTAATCTCCTTACTCTTCACAATCTAGGACCAGTTCTCCATGTGTATGTACTTGGACTCAAATATAATTTGTGGGACAAGCAAGGGATTTTAGTAGCTGATTCCTCTAAAAATCTCTTATTTTTTTAAAAAATAAAAATCTTTGCTTGTCATCAGGCTTTATTTTCCCAACTATATAAGATTCTCTTCTCTCTTTTTTTTTCAAGCCACAGTAACATTCATGATTGTTTTTTGTATTAGTAAAACTTAGTTGTGGTTTTTAAGTAATCTTTTTTCTTACTTTAGAAAATATCTTTTCCCCCCACTTATAGCATGTTGGCTTATATTGAGCCACCCACCTCTGGCAAAGTAATAAACCATGATTTCTGGAAGATTCTGTAGTTACTGTTGGCTGGGTTGGCAGACACTGACTATATACCTATCTCTGCTGATTCACATGTGAGATTTGTTTTCTTCTTTACCAAATAAAGTATAACCACAAATTTTGATTAAATGTAAAGTCCCTGGTACATCCTAAATAAGTGGTAGGTATTGCTTGTCCCTGTTCATGAAGATTGGTTTTATCATTTCTTTTTGAGAGTGATTTTTTTGGAGATATCTTTAGCTAGTTCCCTTCAGAGACTACTGTCCCTTAACTCTTCAGGCCCTGAACAGGTCTTATACCTGCGGGCTTGTTTTGTTATTTTCTGTGTAATGTTCTGAAGGGGACGTTTTCAGAATCTGGGACGGCATTTTCATGACGCTTTTTATTCCCTAGCAACAAGTGAAGCTAAAAGTCAGAACTTTCTCTTAGGTGCTTTCTGACTTATTTTAGGAAAATATGTTAATGGAACTTGGTATTTGGTAGCTTAGGTAAACAAGTTTACAGGATTTTTAGTTCTCTGCAACAGGAAGTGTGGTTGCATTAACATGATCATTGATGTTACAGGAAATTAAAGCACATAGGTTTTATGCAAAACAAACCCAATGACTAAGAAACAAAGTGGTCCATTTACCATGATTTTGTTGATGGTGGTGAATATTGAATATACTTTGCCAGATTTTTTTTCTTGATTGTATTGTGCCTTACATTTCTGGTTGTACTATGCTTTACATTTGTGTGTGTGCCAAGCCACCATTTTGGAGTAAACCTGTTGAGTGACTTTTTCTTTACACTGTTAGGATTGCTAACTGCCAAATTCCATTTCCGAAGGCTGTACTTTCTAGCCTTGCTAAAATATGAAATTAGTTTCTATTAGGTAAATATTGAGCAAGATCCACACTTACAAGTAGCTAACAGTTTTCATTTTATTTAGAAACTTATCACAGGATGTTTTTAGTATATTTGTTGGTTAAAGTAGGTCGTTGGCAGAATTACCACATTGCATGTAGGCGGTTGGTTACCAAAGAGCCAAGTTTTATTGCAATTTATTTTCATTAGAAAATATAGTGATTTCTACTGAGGTTTCCCAAAACAACCATGCCAGCTCTAATTCAGGGTCAGATAGTGGGTTTGAGGTAAAACTTGCTGGTCAGATTATTGAAGAGGTATTTTAGAAATGCTGAAGGTTTTAACCTATAATATAACTTGGTCTTTGAAGCATCAATAATATTGAAGCATATTTTTTTTTTCAGTGTTGCATTTTTTTTTTTTCATTTCTGAAATTGTCATGCTCATTAAATTTTGAGGGGAATGGGAGAAACAGTTAGTGATTCATTCATTCGGTATTTAGGTATCTCCATGGGAGAAGGGTAAGGGAGCGGGGACATTAAGATTTGAGTAGATATGTACAGATTAGAACATATTTGCTGTTATTCTTATGGTTCTTCCTAAGCTAGAATGCCTAAAGATAAGTATCAACATAAGTTAGAGTCAGAGAACTCTTTTTTTCCCACCAGAATAATAGATAAGCATACTTTCTAGACAACAATATCATTTGTGTTGCTATCCTTCCCATTAATTAGTATTCAAGCAGACAACAGATAATTTTTGCATATTGATGAATGGAGCTTAGTATTAATAATGTCCTTTGGACAAAAGTGTAAAATTACTGTCTGGCTCACACTTGCATTGATAGCTTCATACATCATCTTATTCTTACCTACTACATTTTATGCACCTGTCACTCACTGTTCTAATCACTTTACAAGTACTCATTCATTCAGTATTAACTCATTTAATAGTTAATCATTTATCTACTTAAGTTAAAGACTATAGGAAAAAATTATTTGTGTGTATATATTTTTTTCTTTCGTTGGGACCGTTGTCCTCACTGTAGTCTCAGGGATGGCAACAAATCCCTGTTTTATGGTAGTTCCACTTTTAATGTTCAGAACATGTGAAAGATTCAGCACTGGGATGGTAAGGGGCTTGGACTAAATAGATTTGTGTGTTATAATTGTAAAACTTATATCTTCAGGAACACAAAAACATTTGATGAATAAATAACATTTTTACCGCTCCCATCCCTCTTTTCTGTTAAGCAGGTTTTCTATTTATATGTTAAAAGAAGTTTAAGAAACTGTGTTAGAAATTACTTTAAATTCTACAATGTCTCCTCCCTCCCTACCCATTTCAGGACACTTGAAGATGACCTTCAGCTCAGTGACAGTGAGGACAGTGACAACGAGCAAGTAAGTTTTGTACATCCATAATGCCACAAATCTTTTTCAGTCAGTCTGGCATTGCTGAGCTGCTTATCCTAACCTATTTTTTCTGTTGTTCTTTTTTTCTGATCCCTGTTTCCTTTATTATGAATGCCTAGGCCCCAGAGAAGCCTCCTTCCTCACCTGCACCTCCAAGGTACTGTGCGTGGAATTCACCCCATCTCTATAGAGCTGGGGCATTTTTTTCGTGCAAGTGTGAAAAATAAGGCTTTATTTAGCACTTGTATAGTTTTGTCATGGTGAAGGAGATGGGAAATCACAGGTAAAGGGAAATACCTGTTTAACACTTTGGAAGCTGAAACCAGTTGTAGAAAGTTTGTTAACTCTATAAAAGGGCAAGAGTCCCTCCACTCACCTTTTTCCTCACTGATGAATCCTGTAGATCTAATGTTTTTGAGAGTTTAAAAATAAGCATAAAATACTTTTTATCATTGATATTGTGTAACCAATGTTTGAAAAGTTAGAAGAGTCCCATATTTCTACAAAGGTGACAGATTCGCTGTTTCTAAAAATTGTAAAGCCAAATTATTTTTAGAAATTGTGAACAGCTCGAGGTCGGCTGTATAGCCCAGTGGATAGGGCGCCGGTTTACCACACGGGAGGCCCTGGGTTCGGTCCCCGGGGCCTCTCCGGGCGGGTGGACTGCTTGAGAAGGCAAAAGCTGCCATGGGCGGGGCGGAGCTGCCACGGGCAGGGCGAGCCGCCCGCAAGCGGGGCAGGCTGCCCGCGAGTGGGCAAGGCCACCCGCTCACCAGTGAAGCTGACTCGGTGCGTCACCGCGGGGTGGGTGGGGATGGGAGACAAAAAGCAGAAAATAAAAAAAAATAAAAAAAATAAAAAAAAAATCAAGAAAAAAAAAAGAAATTGTGTTCCATAGTGCCTGTTTTCTTAGTTAATAGAATTTTCAAATGGTTTCAGCTGCTTTTAAAAATGACCTGCACCACCTTTTAATGTCCTAGAAAATGTCACTGTGTTCACTTTGAAAACAGCTAGCTATACTTTCAAAGAGGAACTGGTAATTATTTGAACTATCTTTATAATCATATTCCTCTGATACTGAACCTAATGATTTACTATGCCAAGTACCTGCATGAACAAGGAGTTAAGTTGTACTATTAGCTATTTTACTCCCTTGAGATATGGGCATCCATTCAGAAACAAGACCAGCAATAAAATCCTGCCTGTCATACAGATGACATGACATAATGTGAAGGAAAACCATGGAATCATGTGACTAGTCCTTCAGGTTTGATTCTTTGTTTTTCATTTTATTCAGTAGTTTCTGGTGGTTTATAACAACTCAAAATATGACAAAGCAACTTAGCTTAAAAGTGTGGGAGGGGAGCAGATGTGGCTCAAGTGGTTGGGCACCTGCTTCCCACATGGAAGATTTGGTCCCTGGTGCCACCTAAAAACAACAAAAAAGCAAACAAAAAAAAACCAACTCAGGGAGCCTATGTGGCTCAGTGGTTGAACACTGGCTTCCTACATAGGTCTGGGGTTCAATCCCGGGCCCTGGTACCTCAAAAAAGGAGGGGGGGGGGCATTAAAAAAAAGATAGGGACAAATTAGAGGCAGGAATAACATTGCAAGTGGCTTTAAGCTTCTCAGTTGCCAGTGTATAGAGAGTCATAAACTTGACGCAGCATTCTATAAGGAAATTATGTAGTGATGTAGTGTTTGTTTTGTTTTGGTTTTTGTTTTAAAATTACTTCAACTAGTGGTTTAAATTTATTGTTTTCAAAAATATTTTAGGTAGATTTGGAGGCTTTCAAGAGTATAGTTAATGATTTACTACTTTAATTGATAGCATCTAGGGGAAGATTTAAAAATCTGATACGCTTTGAAATTCTGTATGTGTTTAGCAGTATGATCAATATGCGTTTTCTCGCTGACCTACAGTTATTGCCCTATTCTTAACTCACACAGCAGTTAATCTCTACTTTAGCTGATATCTGGGGATGGGCCTAAGCTTTTTTCATCATACAGAAGAGCCCATTTATAATTCTGCCAAATAAATGTGAATGCTTTGCCTTTGAGCTCACCTTTCATAGGATCACTTATTTATATTCATTAATCTTTGGCTACCATGCAGTTAGTTCTCACATAAAGAATATAGAAAGACTTTAAGCTATTGACTTTTCCTTTATATATTAATATTCTTTTGGTTATAAAGCAGGGGTCAGCCAACTTTTTTTCTTTTAAGGATCAGATAGTAAATAAGCCTCTGTGGGCCAGCCGTATAGTCTCTGTTGCAATTATTTAACTCTGTTGTTGTAACTCAAAAGCAGACACAAACAGTATGTTAAAGAATGGGTACGGGGGAGCAGATATAGCTCAGTGGTCGAGCATCTGCTTTGCATGTATGAGGTCCTGGGTTCAAATTCTGGTACTAGGTTCAGTACCCCAGTATTGGATATGGATATGTTCCAATAAAACTTTATTTAGAATAGCAGACAGTCAGGTCCTGGTGATAAAAAAGACTCCACACACACAACTTGAATGTTCTCCACAAGTAAAATTCCACAGGCTTCTCTTTTATGTAGTTATCTGACAAACCATTTTAAAGAGTTTTTCTTTGCTTTTTGAGCCCCTATGGGGCCCTCTCTCACTGGATGATATGATAAGTTAGTAGTAGTAGATTTTTGAGGCCCTTCCTTTCAAGTAACAGAAAAACAGATGGGGTAGAGCCAGGTAAAATCCACCTTGCATGGTGTCTTCTAATTTTATCCTTGGGTTGCTTTGCAGTGCTCCACAGTCGCTTCCAGAACCAGTGGCATCAGCACATTGCAGTAGTGCAGAGTCAGAGAGTACCAGTGACTCAGACAGCTCCTCTGATTCGGAGAGCGAGAGCAGTTCAAGTGACAGTGAAGAGAATGAGCCTCCAGAAACTCCAGCTCCTGAGGTACTGTGTCCTGCTCAAGGAAGAGTCTTAAGATGGCAGCATTCTGCCTTTTGGGAATAGAATCTGCTGGGATCCAGGACTGACCAGGATACTGAGTAGTTCTGTCCCATGGGTCAACACTTTCCTGCCCCTGTGCCGTGTTAGAACCATCTGTTTCTGTTTACTTCTTTCTTACCAAATATTTGCCAGTGGAGGTTTGGGGGAGATGTCCTCTCACTCCTGTTGTTGCTAAAGTTGTTTTGATGAGCAACTCATTAAGAATGTTTGCACACCATTTTCTTTGCTCTTCTTTTGAAAAAGAAAATTTGTTTTCAGTGTGCTGTTCTTTTAATATTAATGAGAATTCTTTTTGAAATTTCAGGAATGCATGAATTTAAGGAAGTCAAAAGGAGACAGCCTGATTTAGCAAAGGGTAGGAATGTGAACTAGAGATAAGTCATCAGGGGTTCTATTTTTGAATCACTAAAAGCCATGTCTTAAATTGATGGCAACATGATTTTGCTAGGGTGGTATTTCTTGCTCCCTTCTTCCCCATGTAAATAGAGATAATTGCTGCTTGTCTGTCACCTGCCCTTGGGAGATATAAAGGTGAACAAACAAATAAGACTGAAAATCTCAAGCACTAAATTTTTCTAGAATATGTGTACTGTTTACTGGATTGTTGAGTACCAGAAATTGTTAATAGGAACCAACAAGGTTGCCAGCTGCCCTCAAAACTTGGAGTAGTAATGTGAACATTATGCTGGCAAAGGATACTTACTGAAAAGGGTTATTCTGGAAGGCATTCTTCTTATAGTTTTTTAGTTTTTGTGAACTAGCCCAACACTTACAGAGAAAATTGTTCTACGTATTTAAGATGGGAATGCCAGGAAATGGGGCTTTGTGATTAAGGAAGCATTCAAGTTCTCTGTATTAGTCTCAGCTGCCTAGAAAACAAGGCACTAAAACTTTAGCACAATACATCTGGAATCCTGTGCTCAACCTTAGATGGTCTGAGTACAAACGAGGCTGTGACAATAACTGGGTGCCATTTTTTGTTAGCTTTGAATCTATATCTCATGTAGAATAAATACCCAATAAATAGATTTTGGAGTGAATGAACATGGATAATCAACATTAACTGCACTTGAAGCTCCTTTCAGATTTTGGAGGTTTTGGGGGCTTTTCCTTTCCTTATGTGATACTAATTGTTATTGAAATAATTTTCCTGTGCCTCAAGGAAAAGGATATTGAATATGACATGCAGAGAAATTATGTAATTGTTCACTGTTAATGATCATAATATTTTTGCTTTATGTTTCACCTTATTCAGTAGGAAAATCTGCATGCTTGTTAGATACTAATATGTGGTAGAGCATTCAATTAAATAATAACATTCAATTCAAATAAAATGAAATAGTACAGATTTGGCTGAGTAATTAAAATTTGAAAGAAAAGTTTAATCTGGGATTTGTATTAATAAAACCTCAGCTATGTCTTCCTCAAGGGTACTGAAATAGATTTAGAGACTCTTAGATGTAAAATAAATGTTCCCATCTGCTTTTATTTATTTATTTTAATTGCCTTACTAAAAAGACTTGTATTTGTGTTTATGGGTTTGGGTGAATATTCAGCCTGGGGCGGTTTGTGTATTATGGACCAAGGCTCCTCTTCCCCAGGTATAGTTTGTCTTTGTACCCAACCCGACCCCCCAGCCTTTAAAATAAATACCTGCATTATTGTATATCTTCTGTGTTAATTGAGAGTCACGTGCACTCCGTACTGTGCCAAAGATACTAGTTTTAGGTTTCTCATAGTTTTATTTCTTCTAATTATTTTTTACTTTTCATTTTGAAATACTTTCAAAATTACAGGACAGTTACAAAAATATTACAAACCCCATACAGAGAACTTCAACATACCCTATCACCCCAGATACCCCGATGAACCATTTTT
>PVKH010012087.1:0-17446 GCA_004027955.1 Chaetophractus vellerosus | reverse complement strand
ACCATTTTGCATTCCCACCAATAATGAATAAGTGTTCTTATCTCTCCACATCTTATCCAACACTTGCAGTTCTCTCTCTTTTTAATAGTGGCCATTCTGATAGGTATGAAATGATATCTCATTGTAGTTTTGATTTGCATTTCCCTAATCATGAGTGATGTTGAGCATTTCTTCATGTGTTTTTTGCCATTTGTATGTCTATTCAAGTCTTTTGCCCATTTTTTCAATTGGGTAGTTTGTCTTTTTATTGTTGAGTTGTAACATCTCTTTATATATCCTGGATATTAAACCCTTATTGGATATGTGATTTCCAAAAAAATTTTTCCCATTGAATTGGCTGCCTTTTCAACCTTTTGACAAAGTCCTGTGAGGTGCAAAAGTGTTTAATTTTTAGGACGTCCCATTTATCTATTTTTTCTTTTGTTGTATGTGCTTTGGGTGTAAGGTCCAAGAAACCACCACCTACTACAAGGTCTTGAAGATGTTTCCCTACATTTTCTTCTAGTAGTTTTATGGTCCTGGCTTTTATATTTTGCTCTTTGATCCATTTTGAGTTGATTCTTATAGAGGGGGTGAGATAGAGATCCTCTTTCATTCTTTTGGTTATAGATACAGGATGGGTCTTAATCCTATTACTGGAGTCCTTTATAAGAAAATGAAATTCAAAGAGAGAGAAACCCGCAGAGGGAACCCAGAAGAAAAGGGAGAGACCAGGAGTTGCCATCATGTGCCTTGCCATGTGATACACTAATGACCAAGGATTGCCAGCAGCCAGTCCAGAATGCCACAGTCTTTGGGGAGAAAGCATTGCCTTGATGACACCTCAATCTAGACATTTTTTTAGCCTCAAAACTGTAAGCTAACAAATTCCCATTGTTTAATCTGACCTTTCAATGGTATTTGCTTAAGCAGCCCAGGAAGATAAAACATCAAGTAATCCAAGTAGCACATTCTCATTATTTTTAAAATGTGTATAAAGCAAATTGGGGTGTTTTTTGTTTGTTTGTTTTTTTATATACTCAGTACATTTTTTTCCCCAAATACATGTCAACATATATCAACAGAGGCCTGAAGGTCACTCCAGGAATATGTTTTCCTCCTTCTTCTAATTGTCAATTTGGAATAATTGCCCTGTCTTTCTAGAATGGAGGACTGATAAAGCATAAGTCTCTTCCCTGCACACAAATCCTTCTTAGTTACAAATGGGAGGCAAAGGAAATCCTTATGTTTGGTTTTATGTGGTAAATAATTTATGAGATGGCTCCATGAGTGTAATAAAAAGCAAATGCTTTGCGTTTATTTACTCTGATCACCTACCATTAATGAGATCAACATAACCACCACTCACTACTGCCACTGGCGAAAGTCTTCGTGTTTCTGTGTCAGAATCCAGGCTTTCAATAACCATCATTGCATATTCCATCCCAAAGCACTGATAGCTCTGCCACTCTGGAATGTATTGACAGGTTGAATCTCTAATAATTCCTAGAGATATGGATATATATATATATATGCATATATTAGCAATGAAAAGGAATCTCTTTGTGAAAACATCTACATACTATTTTTTCTTATTATAAAGGATTCATAAGTAGAACATTTAAGTTATTGGTTGAGTACATCAGTCATTAAAAATAAAATATATATTTTGTTTCATGAAACTTGAGAACTGATAACAGAATAAGAGCCAACAAACCTTTGTAAGGTGCTTTCTCAGCTGCAGGAATTCTACTTCCATTTGGGAACGTGAGCATCACCTTAGGAATTCTGTAGTCTCCAATTCCAAGTTGGCTGTTTCCATCCCATTCATATTCTGCTTGAGGTATTACTGAACCAGAACTCCCCAGAAAGGATCCATCCATGTCTCTCAGAAAAGATTTTCTTTTGGCGTCACACACCATGTCTACACAATCAGATGGATTTACCTTACTGTGGAAAAATGGCAAAATGAGTGAATATTTAGATTTAATATCCCTCTTTTGCTCCTCAAGAGAAATTTGAATATATTTGAGTATTTGAGAAGAAGATATTTTAAAAATTGATTATTTGAATCTTTTCATTTTGGAGAGAATTCAAAATGGGACCAAATAGCACATGTAATTATCATTGTAATGAGGTCTGTTTTCCCATTGTGTTGATTTGGTCTATTATTATGAATTCATTAACATTTCAAAAGGACAAGTTATACCTGTGGGATATAAAATTAGAGTTCCATTTCAATACCCCATATTTGTTGAAAAATAGATTTCATATTTGTTCACTGCTCACAATATGCTGATGCTGCCCTTTAGAACATGGTAATGATTACTTTGTTGTACAGGACATATGAATGCCTACTTGGATAGGGAAGTCTTTGCTATTTTTCCATTCTTTCTCATTTTTCTGGGTCTTTAAAAATTATAAAAGTATTGCAGGGGAGAGGATGCGGCTCAAGCAGTTCAGCGCCTGCTTCCCATATGGGAGATCCCGGGTTTGGATCCCGGCCCCTGTACCTCAAAAAAAAAAAAAAAAGTATTGCATGCTCATTATAAGATAATCAAAAAATTTAATAAAAGTTCAGTCCCCTTCACTTTCCTATTCCAAGCTCATAAGCTTATTAACAATTACAGTTTAGTACATATTCTTGTAGACATTTACTTATGTATATACAAACATATATTTGGATTATGATTCTTATGCTATATATTTTAGTAACCATTCTGTAGATAACTGAACTGTAAGATGAAATTTCTTATCATGCAGTTCAACCACAGATGGCATTTTGGCTTCAGCTTGAGCCATCTGGAGTGCTGATTGAATGCTAATTGGTTAAAATAATAAAATAGCTGCTTAATGTCGCAATATACTATACATTCAAATGGTATACAATATACTTATATACACCATGGTTTATACTATGGAGATATATAATTTATTTCCAGAGGTATAGCAACAAAATAATAGTGGAATTTTCAGCTCTGTTAAATAACATTATATCTCTCCCTTTTGTGTAAGAAAGTCATGCAGCTATCTATTATCCCTTACGATAATATAATAATTTTGGAGAAGGATTTGAGTAAATATTTCTATATTTCACATTTGTTGTGCTCAAATATGTGCCGAGTGTTAGTAAAGAGAGCAGTGGCATCTTTTATATTCTGACTTAGGGCTTTTTCTTATTTCAGGCTCCCAAAAACAGAGCCTGAGGTGTGGATTTTTATTCAAGATTTTTAAAGGGAGTCCTCTCAAAAGGGAGAGAGGGAGGCCACATAGGGCAAGGGGAAGAAAGTAAGATGTCTGTGGTCTGGAGACTAACTTCAGGCTGATCCCATGGGAACCACTGGAACATGAATTGCACCAGAGTTGCTCCTACTTTGGAACAAGGGGGCTGGCCTGTTGTACTCCTGTGCCAATTGGCCATTTTCCATGGCCTCCAAAGGGAGTGGTTGGAAGGGGGGCTTTAGACTCCCAAGGCTAGTTCCGTTTGGCTAAGATCAACTTTCTGGAAAATGGGACAATCGTGGGTTGTTATTGGCCAATATTTAGAGCATGTGAGGGATGGGTATGCTGCCTAGTAAAGGGGATCTGAAAAGTTACCAACAGATCCACTATAAGAACAGAACTCAAAGACATTTGAAAATGAAATATTTTCTTCATGACCTAGCTATTAAAATTTTGTATTAAATCTGAAAGATACAATGACAACTAAATGGATGCTAATAACATTCTAGTGGAAAGCTCTTTCAAGGGAAAAAACACTACAGCTCAGCAATTGTTGAATGAGTAGATAATTGGGCTATCAACATAAAATCAGATGAAGCCAAACTTTATGAAATATTGCATTTCTCTGAAAAGATATCAATTTAATTAAAAAAAATTTTTTTTAAGATTTATTTATTTTATTACATATCTCCCCTCCCCCCCGCTGCGGCGACACGCCGAGACTGGTCACTGCGCAGGCACGGCTTTCCCCGCTTGTGGGCGGCTTCTGCTTCCATTCACGGCCGGCTTTCAGTTCGCGGGTGGCTGGCTGCGCTCCATTCACGGGCGAACTGCCCTGCCCGTGGCGGCTTTTGCCCTGTCTGTGGCAGCTTTTTGCCCCACCCATGGTGGCTCTGGCCTGCCCATGGCGGCTTGCCATTCTCAATGGCGGTCTGCCCGCTAGGAGAGGTCCCCGGGAACTGAACCCGGGGCCTCCCATGTGGTATGCTGGTGCCCTATCCACTGGGCTATCGAGCCAGCCCCAGATATCTATTTAATTAGACATCTCCCCTATACATGAAAATGGTTAAAAAAAAAAAACTCTAACAGAAAGTAAGGAAATTTTCTATTAATTTCTCTAAAAGAAAGTTAAAGAAATTTTAAAATTATTTTCTCTAATAGAAAGTTAAAGACATTTCTATTATATACTCCAATATTGTCTTGTATCTAAATTCCTCGTCTGCACCTCTTAGGAAAATAGCAGTTAGTGGCTATATTCTTCCAAGACTTACAGTCTAAGTAATCAGCTTCTAGAATTATCCTGATACCTACTGACCTTTGTGATTTAAAAAACTGCTGTTCTAAGTTTCTGCATTTTCACAGTCACAGTGAATATGCTGACTGCCATTTAACGTCCAAGCATATGTTAGGGTGTATGGAAAGCAACAGATAAGAGAAGTTAAGAAAAGGAAAAAAAATAATAGACATGTTCTTTACCCCTTAATGACTATTAATGGAGAAATATTAATGTATAAAACTTTTCTGACTCATCTCTATAGTTTATGTTTAATGATCATATTACTGATGATTCACAGAAAAAAGTGTTAGAAAATATACACATTGAGCCCTAGCTTCTTAAACTCAACTGAGAATAGTTAGATTTACATTATTAAATAGTTTTCATGTTTATAGTTTTAATGAAAGTTGATTAGTAGTTATTTTAATAAATCATCTTTCTCAGATCTACATCAGGGGGAAAGGAAGAATGAAAAAACTATAAAGACCAGAAAGAAAACACTGAATTTTCATATATTTTACCTTATATCAGGCCTATGTATAAATATTTTTGATTGTTCAGTAGTATCAACCAGCTGTATGTTCTTCACATGGATTGGATGCTGTAAATCCTCGTTTAAAGGATTAGTAATGAATATTACATTAGTTTCACCTGAACAAACATTCTTAAATCCAACAAAGGTTGAACCTAAAATATAAATAATAGAAAAATAATTGTTTTCTATAGAGAAAGTGGTAAAATAGGATTCATTTCATGCATATCCCACCAAATGCATCACTGGACATTACCTTGAACATGGAGCTCTTACTTAATGTGGTAGATAAGTCTACCACTTGTAGTGGTAAGTCTTCTACTGTTTGTGATTAACTGTTACTTCCCATATCCACACCAATGTGTAGTCCGCACTCACATTTTCTCTGGGCTTAGCCATGTGTCTTGCTTTGACCAATGCTATAACAGTAAGTAGAGATCTGCAAAGTGCTTGCATGTTAGGGCTTACTAACTTAATGAAAGAAGCATGGGGATCCGAGTAGGTCCAAATTTTGTATTCAAGCTAGCTCTTCCATCTCCCAGATTTGTAAAGTGCTGGCTGCTAACAGCTCAGAGATGCCCTCTCTTCCAGCGAATTCCCTTTGGCTACCTCACCCAGGAGAATAAGGCCCTCCCCACAAGGGCAGCCTGCAACCAATGGCTGACTACCATGAGGGTATAAAAGGCCAGCCCCTCCTACCCAAGTGACATCAGCTCAGTGGTGCAATTTACATTCAGAGCTCCTGGTGGAAGCAAGCTGTTTGTCCTGTTTAGACAACATCCTTGCTTAGCAACTTCTTTGGCCCTGCCCTGTTTCCCTGATTCTCCTTCTCCTGAAGCAAATTCCTTCAAGAAACTACTTGCACAAAAATCCTCATTTAAGCCTCTGCTTCTAGGGAACCAAACCTAAGACAACCATCATTCATATATTATCTTTTAAGAGCATGTGTTTTAAAAGAAAAACAGGTCTTGTGTTCATTCATAAGTCTCCAATTCATAAGAATATTTTTATTCCCACAGGCTATTTATAAAATTTCAGAGCATATTTTTTTATTAAAAGGAATATAAGTTCAACTAAAACCACATTGCATGTTAAATGATTTTTTTCTAAGAGGAACATTTCGAGTAACACTGATGGTCATTTATTTTGCATTTCTGGGTCTTAAAGTTATGGGATACAATGTCAAAACCTAGATGTCTAATTAATTGAACTGCCTTCTTTGAAGAGACATTGGTTAGAATTATCATGGAAAGGAGATATACTAAACTGAAATAGACAATGGCATAAGGGATTTAAAGGGTAAAATTGGAGATAATTTATCTGTTCATTGTATTCATTTATATATAATTGTTTACATTTCTAAAGAGACAGACTGGTACAGTGAAAGAGCAGTGGATTTCGAGTCAGAAGGCCTTGGTTCTAACCCATGCTCTGCTACTACCTGTGGGAATTCAGCAAAACACTTAAATTCTATGAGTTTAAGTTTCTTCAGTTACACAAGGGAATAACAGCATATATATCTACTTATGTTAAAGGGATTTTAATAAGTTATAGACACTAATAAATTTAAGACACTAATCTTAAATCACTATAATGGGTTTTTTTTTTCTGCTGTTTTAGAAGGAAAATTAAATGCCAATTCCTCAGTATACAAGAATTTTGCCAGGGAACCATTTTTGAAACGGACTCTGGTGGCTGCTTCTTTGCTTGTTATAGTCAGCAGGTACATATAAAAATAACTTAAATCATTATTTTTTTACTAACCAGGAAACATTATTTATACTCTGTATATTCTTTACAGAACTTAATTGTGTAGATTTGTGGAAGACTATGTTTAAACTCGCCTGCAACATCCAAACGGCCAGTGATGGCATTGTAACTCATAATCCCTGCATGGGGCTTCCGGGGTGCCATGTTATGTGCTGAAGCAAAAGTAGGCCAGCAAATCCCACTTCTCCCACCTTTTACAAAAGGAAAAAAATTAATGAGATTTGAATATGGATTCATATGAACATCAAAATTAATGTTTCCAAAATCTTCACCTGATGGAGGTCTAGAACTCCGATGGGCAACAGTAAGTTCAATATTGGGATCATCATTGGTTAGGACATCAGAGCAATTAAATTCAGGGCTACTTCCAACAATTAGTGAGCTCTACGTAAAAAAAAAATTTAAGTCAAATGGTATAACTTTAATGATAATTATTCTTAAAACAAAACATAATAATGTATCATCCTGAATATGATGGTAACAAAACATAACCTAGAAGTTTCAAGAAGTATATCTCATTAAACAAAGATGAGAAAAGTGTGATTTCTGCCCTGCATGGAAAGACACTGAAAGTGGGAGGGGGAAGAGAGACATGCAAATAATTACATTTAATAACATTATGCTTCTATGACAGAATTATGTCTTAGGTAGGATAGGAACAAAAAATGGAGGGAGTATCACTCAATACCTCCTAAGTGGATTCAGGAAAGGCTTCATAAAGAAGTGAAAAGTTAGTTAACTGTTGAGAGATTAGCAGGTGATGAGCAAAAAAAAAAGGGCAAAGGGGAGCAGGGAGGAGAGAGAAGGATGAAGAGCTTCCAAGAAGAAAACAATGAGACCAAAGACAGGAAAGTGTGAATTAGTCAGGGGTAGAAGTCAAGATCATCCTTATTAGTTATTCAATACTTTTATACTTTCCAGAGTTGCTCTTTCTCTTTAGTGTGGCTGTATTCATTTCTTACCTTAACTTGCACTGTTTTACTGGAAATTTTGTGAGATACAGCAGCTGGCATGTAAATCATTGGAAAAATGGCCATCCCATTGTCAACCAGGGTCACGTTATAGATATGGACACTTTCTGTGGTCTGTAATACAATTTGTAGGTTACATAGTACTAAGGACAATCATAAAAGAAATTAAACAATCACTATCATGTACCACATTTACCTGAAAATAAATTCCATAATCCCAGCATGTCCAAATGGTAAATCCCTGTATTAGAGAACATCCAGGAAGGCCGTCTTGGTTCATATAGACACCATATAAACCTCCATGTGCTTCATTATCAGTCCACTTTTCTGATGGATTAGATTGCTCTTGGAACAAAATGTAGAACCATAGAATTAACATCACAAATCTGTCACCTAGCTATAATAAGCAGTCTTTCATATATAACTATAATATATAATATATTTAATATATATTTCAGATATAAATTTTAACAAGATGAGCAAATATTTGTATGGCTCTGCCATTTATGGTTTACTCTATTTAGTATTTATGGCTCCCTCTATTTAATATTTACCCTTCACTAATTTGTCTCTTCATGGTTATTCAGAATAATCACATACCCATTTGCAAAAGTTTGGTTTGGTGTTAGCACCCTTAATTATTACATAATTTAACTAAACTAGATTAGCCTAAACAAGGATTTTATTAGTAAGAGCATGAGGTTTGGATTCAAACAAGTCTAAACTTGAAACACAATGATACCACTTGCTGTCTGTAAAATGTTTCCCCTGTTACACCTGTTTGTCACCGGCTCCTTCTGGTTATTAAATTTTCTGAAGGCCTTCCCTGATTACTGGATTCAGAGGAAACGCTCAGTCATTTTACATTGCAATTACACTTTTCTTCACTTGATATTTTATTAATTATTTATTTGTAAATTATCTATCTCCTTCCTCCTACTAGAATGTAAGCTCCATTAGAGAAGAAATTTTGTCTAGCTCATTCACCACCACATTTCTGGAGCCCAAAAGATAATGAAGGGATAAGTGCTCATTAAATATTTCTTGAATAATGTACACATGATCTTAGGAAAGTTGTTTGACCTATTAAAATCTTGTTTTCCTCATATACAAAAAGTTTTAATGCCTAATTCAGGATTGTTTCAAGATGAAATGAGAGAACCCATATAAAGTGCCTTATGAACACAAAGAGAAGGCCCTCAATGAATGCATGCTCTACTCCTTATGAATATACAGGATACTTAAAATGGATTTTTATGAAAGTTTCACTTATGCTCAAATCAGATCAGTAGTCTTAATAACAACCTCCCCACCGCTGCATAAATTGGAGGATTTCCTGTAAACAGTAGCAGCTGCAGGCTTCATCTCCTAAACTCTACTTAGTAACAGCTCTTTTATTCAAGTCCTCTGGTTTCCAATTTCTTTTATTGATTTTCCCTCTCTTCTTAGTCCTTTGGGATTGACATTTTACTTAGGTAGTCTGCTGGCTTCGATTTTATTCCTCCTTAGGAAGCTGTTTGCACATCTCTCCCTTGGCCCCACACAATGTAGCCCCCCAAACAAACCTGGCTCTACCCTGGAGCCAGCGTGAGCCACTGTCTCCTTCTTACCACCTCAGGCTCCACTTGTTTGGGAGAGGGGTTGGATAAATTGACACACCATTCCAGAAACTTTAGCCCTCTATCCCTCTGTGATGTCTCATATTTCAATTGTTATAAATCCAAAAGCTCTTTATAAACACTCTTAATTTAGGAATATCAATATAGTCAGTGAAAAATGCAGTAAATCATATTATACACATTAGTAAATATTCATTCATGAATCACACTTTGATTTTCAAAAATCATAAAAACACTTTGAAGAATTTGTAGAGAAATTGCAGATTTTAAAACTTTTAAGCAAAGAAAATCCACTTTATGCTATTGGGAACTAAACTATTTAAAATGCTTAATAAGTGATATGTCAAGGAGTCAGTTAAATCTGTTAGCAAAGTTGTTTTATTTCTTCAAAATGTATTTTTCACAAGAATAAAATTAGCTTATTTTAAGTCTAGTGATTTACAAATTAACAGAAAAATATTAATTCAAATAATAGAAAATAACAACTCAACTTATCACTAAAAACCGGTGAATTTTATGGTATGCAAATCACATCTCAATAAATCTATTGAAAAAAATCACTGAGATGAAAAAATTCGACTCTAGAAGAAATATGAATATTTCAAGAAAGTCCCATTTCTTTTAGTACAGTGCCCCAAGAGGCAGTGCTTGCAGTTCATTATTTATTTTACTTAAAAAAATTTTTTTTGGAAAAAATTTCCCTTTATAGAGAGGTTGTGGGTTTACAGAACAATCATGCATAAAGTACAGGATTCCTGTACACCACCCTACCACCAACACCTTACATTGGTGTGGAACATTTGTTACAATTGATCATAGCACATTTTTATAGTGGTGCTATTAGTTAAAGTCCATGGTTTAACTTAGCGTTCGCTGCTTGTGTAATGTAGTTCCATGGACTTTAATTTTTTAATTTTTATTATTACCATGTACACAATTTAACATTTCCCCTTTTAATTATATTCAGATGTGTGTCTTATTTTTTTGAGCTGGTAATTGATTAGGTTGAAAATTAATAAATTATAAAAAGTTATACACTAATAGGCCACCATTCACCCTGTTCCTATGCACCTTCTATAATTTTTGGTTTTTACAATTTCAGTGTTTCTTTATGTAAACAAACAGTAGCACATATATTCTTATTTTCTTCTCTTTCTTCCACAAAATATATTATATACAAATTATACACAAAACAGTATTGTATGTACTGTTCTCCACCCTCCATTTATCTATTAAGACTATACTAGAGATTTTTCCATAATAATGCATAGAGCTCTTCTTCATTCGGTTTTAGAGGGGCCTAATGTTCCAGTGTTTGGAACTTCTACCAAAGTTTATACAACTGAGAGGGACAGTGACCACTTACTTAAAATAAAAGTGCTGAAGACAGAGAGTTGGACTATAGGCAGCAGTAATTTCTTTCTTTCTCATAAGAAAGGGCACACACCCAGGCTAATAGAAGTGGGCAAGTGCGCAGGATCAGTGCAAGAACAAAGATTATATAGTTCCCCTGATGCAAAGTCCCATTTCCCTCCCTTCCCAACCTTACCCATCTCCCATTGGCTGGGAGTTCTGGGCTTACAATCTTAGGGGTGAAAACTAACCAAATCCTAAGGCGAAAAGTATAAGGGTAAGTGGTCAGTGTCCAAGTTCATCCCCTTTACTGACGTGGGTTTTTGGGGAAGTGACTCGAACAAGATTGTGGGAGGGTTAGATAAGTGGGAACAGGGAAAAGTTCTGAAAAGAGGCCACCTAGAATGTGGGAGAGTTAGGTAAAGGGGAACAGGGAATTCAGTTTGAGAAGAAGCCACCCTTTGTTCTATTTCTCTCACAACTAATCCACCATTATTGAATACAGGGTGGTTTTCAATTTTTTGCTAGTACAGACAATGCTGTGGTGAATAAACTTGTTCATAAACCATTTTCTAAGTATATAGAGGCAACTGCTAGCTAATGCATCTGAAATTTTGTTGCCAGATTCCCCTGTTTAGGTGTTGTACCATTTGTCCTTCAACTAACAATCCTGTAAATGTTCCAGTTTCTCTAAATCCTTGCCAAAAGAATTAAGAACTTCTTAATTTTTACTACTCTGATAGAGAGAAATGTATCTGAGAACTGTCAGTTCACATCCATTGACTTTTTATGCTTTATGTTAAGAGTGAGCATTTATTCTTTTAAAGTGGAATTATAGAACGGTAGCATATCTCTATAGACATACATATCTCTATGCTTACAAGGGCTGATATTTTTAAATGGTAGCAGGACAAGGCAGTCATTGTTCAAATACCAACCACATCAAGAATTGAAATTGTTGTTAGAACTTTTGGATTATAAACTTGGAAACAGTTATCCTTAGAAACCTATCCATTTTTCACTGAACTCAATATTAACTTGAAATAATTTAGCTTGTTGAGTTGTTTTAGTGCCAAGAGGAATAGATAACACATATTGAATTGAAAAACTTCTGATTTCTAACAAATATGGGCAAGTTATTCTATGCCAAAAGACTTACTTGAGCAAGGTTCACCATCAATGCGGTATCCGGCCCTCCCAAATCCAGCAACTACATTATTTTGTAAGACAGTATTGGTCCCTCTATTTATCTAGTAGAGTGATAAAGAAAATGTTTTGGGTCAGGCTATTTCACAAACAGTTACAAAATGAGAGCAAGTATGCAACATACATAGGAAATTTCTAATCATGTCTATACTTACAGGCAGAAAAATTAATTCATTATTCATCTCATTCAAACTTATAAGTGAAGTATTCAAATTACATTAGAATTTTGGTGTAAAATTATCACTAGGCACTATACTTTGGACTTCATTAGAAAACTGCATTAAATAGATTACTTTTTATTTCATTCATAAAATCTACTGGATGTGATTTAGTATTTACAAGCTATAAACCAAATTCCTGTATTATAGCAAGATTACAAGGAATTTTGTCACTCTTTTTGGTTTATATTCTGTTACCAATTTAATTGATTTATTAAGAAAAAGACAACCAAAGCAATTAAAATGGACTATAAGATTAAAGAGAGACATACATTAATTTATATAAAATCTGCTATAATAATAATAATAATAAAAGTGTTAGCCCAAGCTAAGTTAAAGTGTGAGAAAGTGAAAGTCGATAGCAGAGAAAAGCTAATTCTTGCCCCGTGGTGTCAAAGTCTCAATCATTTAAAAAGCATATTTTTATATTTTTAAAAATAATGAAAAAAGAGTTAACAAGAATTTGTAAATATACAATAAGGACCATTTTCTTTCAAAAGCTATAGTTAATTTTAAAGATTTGGAATTGACATTCGATTACATCCTAACATCTATAAATAGATGAAAAGAGAACATTTTTATCTCATGAAGGTATACTAAGTTTTGGGCTTTCAGATTTTACCTTAAGAAATTATTAATAGTTGCACAAAAACAAACTTCAATCATTATTGAATGTTTCAAAGAGAGCAATTTTTAGTTCCTTTTCCCTTCTATGACAGAGGTAAATAAATAAAAAGCTGATGAAGCTATCCCTTCCAAATCCTTTCTCTGAACTATTTTCGTGCTTCTAACCTTACTCCACATCTAAGCAGAGATTTTACAAAAATTGAAGAAACTTCTTGGGAAACAAAGAGTTCAATTAGTAATATCAGATAAATGTAAGTAACCTTGCATATAGAACCATGAAAGTTTTAGGAAGGAATGGATTTTAGAACTTGTATAGTCTATCATTCTAATTTTTCATAAGAGGAGGGAAACTAAATCCAGAGAATTAAGGAAATTGTTTAAGGCACTCAGTCAATTAGCAGGAAGACCCTGAAATAAGAACTTGACAGTGATGAATAATGTTGGGGAAGCAAAGAAATAAGCAAGTTATTTAAACTAATGGCTATCAATAGGAAGAAAAACCCAATGGCTCTTGGAGCACATAACATATTTTATGAATGTTTTCTCGCTCCTTTAATTGGTTCATTTTATTAATTCATCGATCTTTGTCTAGGCAAGAGCTAGTTTACAATAACATTTTGAGATTAACAATTTCAACAGAAATTGTCATTTAAGAGAAGGAAATTGTAAATTTTAAATTCATTTAATGCACTACCTCAATTGCTGCATGCCAGAGAGTTAAACTTAAATCTCTTCTGTTCTGATAGGTTCCTGGCCAAATCGAAAGTGCAACCAAGTTTCCTCGGACTCTGTTGCCATCCCCCCATATTCGTATGCCTGTTAAAAAACAAAAAAAGAAGGAAAATCCACCCAAAATGCAGATATAAATTTGTCATTAATATTGTGGTGAATATCTTTCATTTCTCCATGAAATCATTTTGCTAGTTTGTCTGAAAAATATTCTCATTAGATTTTAGAGAGAGCCCTCTGACCTCTTTGATAGTAAAACTCTGTGTACCTCTTTAATAGACTACCTGAATTCTGAATTTAAAAGTCTCCTGGGATGCGTGTTTAAATATGTGGGTTCATGGGCTCCATTTCAAATTTTAACGAACATGCACAAATGATTTTTACATATATGAAATACATTTGCATTATGTTTTATATGATATGCAAGAAAAATAACATCTAAATTATATAATTCTTATAAATAATAACCTTTACTTATGAATAATATTTGTGTTTGACTTGTGAGCAATCTTTTAAAATAATAACAATTTAAGCTATTTGTGGTTAACTCAGCACGATCATGGTCTTGTAATACTTCTATATTTTAGGGCTTCACTCTCCAATATGGTAGCCATAGTTACATGAGGCTACTTAAACTTAAATTAAGTTCAATTAAAATTAAAAGTCAGTTCTTCAGTCCACTAGGGCCATTCAAGTGCTCAATAGCCAATGTGGCTTAGTAATTACCATCTCAGCATGGCTAGAGGAGTTTTCCATCCTTGCAGAAAGATCAATTGGACAGCATGGTTTTCAGACTGATTGCCTCAGAGAGACATGTGATTTGGACCAAAATATTATTATTTTACCTTCCCCCACTGTGAAGTGAATGATGTTATCATCTATGTCCAATCCATCCGTCCCGAACACACCAATTGCTGGGGAAAAGCCATTGTGAAAAGCACAACCTCGAATATAAGATGAGTCATGTTCTTGAATCTATAACATATTAGGTTTCAGTGAACATTTTAAAAATAAAATAAGTTTAAAGAAAAACATTGAAGTAGGATGGTTTCAGGAAACAACCTTGATAAACATTCAATTTATTTTCCATTAAAAAAGATGATTGAGGGCCCGGCTAGATAGCTCAGTGGATAAAGAGCGCGCGGGGGTACCACATAGGAGGCCCTGGGTTCGGTTCCCGGGGACCTCTCCTAGCGGGCAGACCGCCTTGAGAATGGCAAGCCACCATGGGCAGGCCAGAGCCGCCATGGGCAGGGCAAAAAGCTGCCACGAACAGAGCAAAAGCCGCCACGGGCAGGGCAGGTCGCCCGCGAATGGAGTGCAGCCAGCCACCAGCAAACTGAAGCAAGAGCCGGCCCTGAATAGAAGCAGAAGCCGCCCACAAGCGGGGAAAGCCACGCCTGCGCAGTGACCAGTCTCGGGCGTCGCCGCAGCGGGGGGGAGGGGAGATATGTAATAAAATAAATAAATCTTTAAAAAAAAAAAAAGATGATTGATAGGTTTTTATAGTGGTAAATTTCCATATATCTTGAATTTATGATGAAATAAAACAAAAACATGGGGAGTGGGGCATATGGGAATCCCTATATTTTTTGTGTAACATATATGTAATCTAACTATCTTTTTAAAAATGTAAAAACTATATTAAAAGACAAAAAATGTACTTACTTGAAATGTGTAAGAAACTCTCAAATATTTTCTTTGCATTTATCTTTATATCATTACTTATAAAACGCTTCTATTATTACTCATAAAAATTAAAAATTATTTTTCATAATAGTTTACTATATGGTGAGCAAGTTTTTTTGTTTTTGTTTTTTACAAAAAAATGAGGCTATAGGCAAGGGGCTACAAGTCAAATGTTAATAGGAATCAGTTGTTGATTAAGTTGAACTTTAAATCAATAGTATTATTTTTGATTTTCACTAAGACATATGCTCTCTCCTTGTTTTTCTTTCTTAAAACACCAGCCCTCTCAATATTTATTTTCCTACTTTTGACTGAGGCATCAATACACAGAAAAGCTTTTCATTCGAGAAAAGAAGCTGAACATGCTCAGTGATGAATGGGATCAGCAGGGAATGGTGGGAAGGGTGGAGAAACAGAGAGTGTATGTCTTGTCTTCAGGGGCTTCTACTACTCACGTTGTTGCAAAGTGGGAAGGCAGGCCTGGTATTTTAAAAATAAACTGGAAAGCTGGATTTGATGTGAAATACGATACTTAAATGTTGACTCAATTAAAAAAAAAAAACTGTGCTAGTCGACCAAGACTAGGCTGAGAGGCCAACAGTTTGCAACCTCTGTAGTAAGCAATATTCATTTTGCTTAATAGGAACGATTTGGGAAATAGTTTTGGTCATTGCAAAGCAAAGGATGAGATGTGAAATACTATTATTGATCTTCAATTCATTCACCTTCTGAACTACTTTTTCTATGGCTTTTCACTGACCTTAATAAATGTACAAAATGGATGGAATCAAACTAAAAAAATTAATGGGTACTATATCCAAGAAAGTTTTATCATATTTATTATAGTTTAGAAATTCTAAGACATGGTTATTTAGTAAAGTGAAAATAAAATAAAAATAAAATAAAAATAAAATGATTTTATTATGAATATATGCAAAAATTAAAAATAAAGTACAAACCTGTCCTAGGTTAAGAAATGTTACAGCATATCTTGGATCTATGCTATCCCTGTAGCCTTCTTGACCACTGTGATAAAATTCAACATTACTTATTCTTGCATTTCCTAGGAGGGAGGAAAATATTTTTAAAATGTTTTCCTGAAACAGATAGAATGCATAATTTCTGAAAAGTTATACAAACTTATTCAAAATCCTCATGGAAACATCATTATGTTTTCTTTGCTCCTTTTATCCATATAAGACAGTGTTTCTCAACTTCCTTGTTACTGCCTTCCTAAGGAGCCTTTTTAGACAATTTTCCCCCTATTTATCCTTTATTGCCCTGCCCATGAAATGTTAATACCACAGATATGCTGTATAGCTGTCAATGAATGGTGGCTCTGTGGAGGGCCACAAACCTTGTGGTATGTAAGTATTTCTGTCCCCTTAAAACCAATTTTCTTCTCCTTGGGGTCGTATTGACCTCATTGAAAATGCATGATATAAGACATGAAAGATAATTGACCTGATAGTTTAATTCTGATGCTATAAAGAGCTTTTGAGGGCACTATCTTTACATCATCTCTTTCAGAATATAAAGTGCCAAGTATCTGCTCGTTAGTTTGTCATAAGTTCCATCAAAGTGGTAAGAGGCAATTTCATAGATTAAAAATAGCAGTTATAACAATCCATGAGAAATTACTTTGTGTCAAGCTCTGTACTAAGTGCTTAACCGGCAGTGTGCAGTTTAATTCTCATAAAGCACCCATGAGTTAGGAACTTTTATTATCCCTATCCGCATCGATAGATGAGGAAACTGAGGCACAAAGATTCATGGCTGGAAAAGAGCAGCAGAGGCTATTCCTTATTTTCAAAAATGGGTAAATAATAGAATAGGTTGGAGATATTTTGTACAAGGCAGGAAAGGCCTATCTGGAAATCCATGCAAGTGGATGTATGGTGAAGAATATAAGAAAAATCAGGTAGAGATAGAGAAGAAATGTTTACTATAGACCATCTGTGCCTACAAAAGTCACAGATTTACTTTCTTAACTCACATCACAAAACAACTGATAGAAGCAAGGAAAGGTTGTCATGGGATTTGAAGTGAGAAAGACATGGATTGGTATCCAAGTTAAGAGCAATTTCACCTCTTTGTTCATCTTTGATTCATCTTTAAAAGGGGATTGATGGCTATATCATAGCAGTATGTCATAGCAGTATGAAGATTAGATGAGAAAATGTATGTTAAGTGCTTAGTATAGTGGCTGAGATCTTATATCAGATTATGATCATGATCATTATCATCATCATTGT
>PVKH010012086.1:0-17444 GCA_004027955.1 Chaetophractus vellerosus | reverse complement strand
AGGTAAGTTGGAGTTTTGAGCTGGAGCCCTGGGAAGTAAACACAGAGAAGCAGACGCGGCTGAGGCCCCAGGAAGAGAGAAAGCCGTTAGCTTGGTAAGTCTACAGCTGGCCTTGTGGAGCGAGCAGAGCAGCCAAGCCTGGAGAGAAACAAGCCCGGAGAGGGACGAGACTTGTCCCAGCCTACAGCTGATATTGGAAGAAGCTGGGACCATGGAGCCTTAAGAGGAAGTCTGAACCCTTGGAGAGACCAGCAGCCATCGTGCTCCAGCACATGGCAACAGACTGTGGTGAAGGAAATAACTTATGCTTTATGGCCTTGTGACTGTAAGCTTCTACCCTAAATAAATATCCAAGCCAGCATTTTTCTGGTACTTTGTATCAGCACCCCTTTGGCTGTCTAATACAGAGGTGAAGCCTTTAGAACAGTGCCTGACACAGAGCAGGCCCTCAATGGATGTTAGCCAGGATTAGCCATCTCTCCCTTTAGGTTTCTTTCAGACCAAGGAGAGGAAAATCTCTCCTCCAGAAGATCAGTGTGGGCACTCCAGGGCTCATCTGCAGGAAATGTTACCTGAGAGACACTAGCCTCCATTAGCACTCACTCCTGAAGTTTATACTTCCAAATGCTTCTGCAGTTGAGGAAAGCATTTTTCAATTTTGAATTATTAATCTAATCTGACAAAAATCTCATCTTTAATGCAGGCAAGAGAAAGGCCCTGTCAAGGTTCATGTATATAAAAATCAATTCAAGTACAGTTCAAGGAACTCTGTTTTTACCAAAACTACAGAGATAGATCCAAGGCAAGAATCCTGAACTGCCACATTCATTTGCCTATTTGGTACTTAGAAGACCTCCACTACCGAGTGTAAAAGACAGTAAGCTAAATAAAGTAGCCTTCGGAAGCATTTACATACTTTGGAATAGCATACAGCTGTTAAAAACAATGGGAATGAATAATCCTCCAAGAAATATCATTAGGCGAAAGATGCAAGTTCCAGAAAAACACACTAAATATGTGAGCCATTTAAGTTAAAAACAAGGGGAACAACAAAAAAAAAAAACCAAGGGGAACAAAAAAGCAGAGCTGTGGAAAGGGATTTTCACTTTTTATTATCAGATGCTCTTACATCTACTTACCCATTACTTGGGTAAAAATAAGCACTTTTTTCAGTGACTTATATTTATAATTGTCTCCTAATAAAATAAATTTGCATTTTTGAGCATATACCCATGGTTATAGCTGGCAGCAGCATCTATGTGGTATGGAGGTGTGGACAAAGGGAGTCAAGGGCCTGCTACAGACACTCACAAAATGGGTAAGCCACTCAGAGCTGACTGAGGGACACCCAAGAGAAAGGCCTGGGTGCTGTCCACTCAGTCCACAGGTGGGTTTCGTTACCATCTTCCTAATGACGACAGTAGGGTAAAAGTTAAGGCAGAATGGCTTTATATGACCAAGTTGACCTGAGGGACTTCCAAAAAGGCAAATATTAATAACATCTATTTTAACAAACACATAAGCCAGCACAGTAAGAACACATCTGAATTACTTCTAAAGCTTTTAGCAAATTGAGCCACAACAATAAAATTTTACCTTAGCATGTCTTCACCCTCCCTTAAGTAGCCCCCTTGGGGAGAATAAGAAGTCGACAGAGAAGGCTTATATGGCTTACTGCTTTTTTTAAAAAAAGAAAAAAGACCAATAAAGACAAAATTACACTTAAGAAGAAATTATTTCCCATAGTCCATACATTAGTCTCCACAGCTCTGGTACACTCAAAGGTGATTAAATCTTCAGTTAAATCGGATTTTTAAAACTTGAACAATGGCCTTTCTGAAGATTTTTTTTCAGAAGCTCTACTATATTTTGTAAAGCTCTTTTCTGTATTTGTCTAGTTCATTTGCTCAAGTGCTCCTGCTTAGTTGAGAACTGAAGGCCCAGCTCTGTCACAGGAACACAACATTAGAAGCTCACCTACAGAAAATGGCTTTAACACAATGAATCTGCAGTGCGCTACTGAGCTGAACTAAACCTGAAAGTATGCAAGTAATGCTGGGGATGTTTGGTGGTTATAAAAAGCAAACACTGGTTATATTTTTAAACCTTCTATTTCATAAATGCTCCACTAACATCGTAAATTTTCGTGGATTATTTGCCACTTTTAGCCCCTGACCTTGACTCCACAATGGAGTGTATGAAAGGAAATTCCTAAATGATTCGTGTGTCAATTCCAATTCCAAGTAAGAAATATCCTCCATTAGGATCAGTATTTATACGCACAATACATTTTTTTTAATTCCACATGTATTTTTTTTTTTTTAAGATTTCTTTTATTTATTTCTCCCCATCCCCTTGTTGTTTTTCACTTGCTGTATCTGTTCATCTTTCTTGTTTCTTTAGGAGGCACCGGGAGCCAATCCCAGGACCTCTGATGTGGGAGGGAGGTACCTAATTGCTTGAGCCACCTCCGCTCCCTGTTTTGTTGCGCCTCTCATTGCGTTCTTCCTCCCCACGTCTCTTGTTGTGTCATCTTGTCGCATCAGCTCACCGCACCTGCCCATTGCTTCAGCTCACCGTCTTCTTTAGGAGGCACTGGGAACCTCTGCTCCCTGCCCTGTTGTATCTCTCATTATGGTTTTTCCTCTTGTGTCTCTTGTTGTGTCAGCTTGCCAAGCCTGCCCATTGCGCCAGCATGCTGTCTTCTCTAGGAGGCACGGGGATCCAAACCAGCAACCTCCCATGTGGTAGGCAGAGTCCAGTCGCCTAAAGCCACATCTACTTCCCCACAATACATTTTTGGCATACATAGATATCCTCCTCTTCATTTAAGAGTTATGTTGCTGAAGAAAATCTAAATCGAAAACAAAAGGGGGGTGGGGCAAAACCTGAGAAGAAAACACTTTCTCCAAATTGTTATCTGAAAGAAACAAAGAGCTAAAGAAATGGAACTATTATGAATTTGGCCTGAGAGGGTTAAAGTTATTAGAAAGCATTCCATTTCCAAGAAGAATAAGGAGCACAGATGCTCCCCTCGGCCCTTTCCTTTATGATCTTAGCCAAGTTTGAAGGCCATGAGAAGGAATAAGCAGATGGTTCAATGTGAGGAAGTCAAAACGAAGTTGCATTTGCCTTATTCGGCTTCCTAGCAACTAACCTGAATGATGCCAAGAAAGCTGGCCGGCTCGAAGGAGAGACGCTGCAGGGTATCTGGAACCCAGCGGTCGGGCAGAGGAGAGAAGGCCTCAAGACACCCCCACCTGGCAAAATTAATCCCATGCCTACCAACATGCAAACAGGCCATCTCACTCCTCCATTTCCCCCCTGCATGCCTGACCGTGCGAACGTCAATCACCTGTCTATGCAAAACTCATTTAAGGACAACCTTTCAAACCTGAGACATCAAAGGCACTGTCTGGCACAGCCATCAGTGAATAACTTCCCACTTCTCCTTGGGAGGGAAGGCCCATGTACTCTTTTTTTTGTTTGTTTGTTTGTTTGTTTGTTTTAAAGATTGTTTTTTTTAATTTATTTTTTTAAATTAATTTTTTATTTATTTTTTATATATCTATATACATTTTTAGGATACATTGATTACATGAATGTTACCAGAGATTCCAGGAGTACCCTATCCCATGTACTCTTGATGCACCTCAGTCAGCTGGACAAACGATTCCATTAGCCAAAAGCAGCGTCCTTGCCATCCATTCTCTGAGAAAGGCAGGCAGCACACACCAACTAGGAGCCCAGAAGCCTGAGAAACTGCCCTCTGGAAGCCACGATGTGTGGCTGCTCTCCTCCTAAGGAACGTGGAGGCTGGGGATTCCTGAATGGGCTGTGTAGAGGAATTATACTTGGGCAGGAATTGCCTCTATGTTAGTCCATAAAGACACACACACAAGATACATCCCCAGTTCAGTGCCAATGGCTGAGCCAAGGCCTGTGCATTCCTCAACATTGCAAGGTCACCTGAGCCCTGACAACTCTATGCATTGTGCCATATTCTCTGTGGCTTCCTCTAACTGGAGGCACCCATTAAAACCTGCTCTTCTCCTCGTTACGTAGTGGGTACTAGGATGTCAAATAGAAAATGGAAAATAGAAGCCATTGTCAAATAGAAAATGCAACTCATAATTTCAAATATATTACAGGGATTGAATACATTATCCCAGAATAACATCAGAAATTTTCAATACATTATATTTCAGCCTTATAAGAACTATGTAAGGTGGGTAATATCAACTCCGCCCCATCCCTCCACCCCTGCACGCACACACACACACTCAGGGCACGTGACTTGCCACACAGCTAGGTTGTGAAGCTCAAATTCAAACCCAGACATGTGTAATTCTAAAACCCAGCCTCTTTCCACCACCTCAGAGCCCAGAAACCCAGGAAATCCACAAGTACAGGATTTGGAAAAAGTGATGACAGACAGACAAATGAGTAAGAACAAAAAAGATACTAAATCACTCAAATGTTTATGGAAAGAAAATTAACAAAGGCATAAAATATTTTCACTTAAGAATATAAAGAATATAAGGGAGGCTACAGAATGAAATGCTTGCCACACCTCTCCTAGCCATGTTTCAGCAGGTAGTGAGCCTTCCGCCACACATCTGATGGACTACCTATGCAAGAAAACTCAAATTCATGCCTCAAGACTGATGTGGAGGACCCAGAACTCATACCCAAGAGAGTTCCCAGAAAGTGGCTCGACCACATTGGAAAAGAGTTCAGCAGTTTCTTCAAAAGCAAAACATACACCTACTACAACCCAACCATTCTACTCCTACTCAGTAACAATGAAAGCTGATGTCCACACACAATCTCATACACAAATATTCACAGAAGCTCTATTTGCAATAGCCACAACCTGGAAACAAACCAAATGTCCATCAACGGGTAAACAGAAAAACAAATTGTGGTCTACAATGGAATACTACTTGGCAATAAAGAAATGAAATGCCGTTCTACCCAACAACATGGATGAATATCAAAATAATTACAGTGAAAGAAGCCAGACCCTCCCTCTAAAAAAGAGTACATACCATATGGTTCCATTTATACAAAACTCTAGAAAGTGCAAATTAATATACAGTGGCAGATTAACTACTGCCTGGGGATGGGGGTTGGATTACCAAGGGGTGTAGGGAAACTTCTGGGTGATACATGTGTCCCTTATCTTGATTGCAGTCATGGTCCGACATCAATATGTCAAGAGTCAAACTGTACATTTTAAGTATTTGCAGCACATTAGTATACATAAATATCAACATTACAATAATTATACATCAATAAAGTTGAAGAAAGCCAAGGTTCTTCCCTGTTTCTTGTTTTTCTTTCAATTAACATCAATGGATTTCAGTGTGGTTCAAGTTTTTGAGCTAGTAAGAAATAATTTATATTCTGTTGTCTTTACATGGAAAGAACCTTAAAAGCATTGACACAAAGTCCACCAAAACACTTTCCTCATAATTTCAAATTTAAAGAGCTTTCTAAATGTACATGCCAGCCAAAGACTCCAGGAATGCTAATTTGATTATTTTAAACTTTTTTACTATTGTATCTCAATTACTTCAACTTATTAGGCAGTCAATCTATTAAGTTCTCAGGGTAGAATCCACTGGGGATAAATTTTAAAATTAAAAAGACTTTTAAGAATCTACTCTTAGAAGTTCTATCATAATTTCAAATTTCACTGCAAACAATTTGAATTTTAATACTCCTCTGGAGAAATTTCAAATAAGGCTCCAGAAATAGAAAGGGACTCAAACCAAAAGAGATGTTACAAGTTCCTTCCATAATTGTCTAAAAAGCAGCAGTTGACAACTCAAAAAAAGAAATGACAACCTAATTTAAAAATGGACAAAGGACTTGAATAGACATTTCCCCAAAATGATATACAAATGGCCAATCATTAGCCATTAGGGAACTGTTAAGTAAAACCACAATGAAATACCACCTCACACCCATTAGAATGGCTATTATTTTAAAAATGGAAAATAAGTGTTGGCAAAGATGCAGAAAAATAGAAACTTTAATAGATTGTTGGTGAGAATGTAAAATGGTGCAGCTGCTGTGGAAAACAGTTTTGCAGTTTCTCAAAAAATTAAATATTACACTAACATGTGACCTTGCAAACCCACATCTAAGTATATACCCAAAAGAATTGAAAGCAAGGACTCCAAGAGGTATTTGTACATCAATGTTCATAGCAGCATTATCCACAATCGCCAAAAGATAGAAGCAACCAAGTAAACTTCAACAGATGAATGATAAACAAAATGTGATATATAAGCAACAGAATATTACTCAGCCTTAAAAAGAAATGAAGCTCTCACACACCTGGATGAAACCTGAAGACATCATGTTGAGTGAAATAAGTCAGACACAAAGGCACAGATATTGTATAATTCCAGTTATATGAAATAGCTAGAATACGGAAATTCATAGAACAGAAAGGTTATTACCAGTTACAAGGAAGGAGGGAGAGAAAAGGGGGAGTTAATGCATAATGAGTATAGGGTTTAAGTCTGAGGTGATAGCAACATTCTGGTAATGGATGGTGGTGATGGTAGCATAACAATGTGAATGTGATTATTCTAACTGAATGATATACTTGTGATTGATTGAGATGGGATAGTTTATGTTGTATATATGTTTACTCAATTTAAAAAAAAAAAAAAGAGCAACTAAGTAGACCATAATAAATTCAGTACAAGGTCCTACAAAGGATCTGACAATGGAGGAGAAAAGACCCAAAAGGATATTCCTGGGACATATGAAAACACAGGATTATAGACTATAAGCTTTATACCACTGTTAAATTTTTTAACTTGGTAGCTATATGTAAGTAAATATCCTTGCTCTTAGGATATGTACATGGAAATATTAGGGGATCAAGGAGCATAATGTATACAACCTACCACTCAAATGTTCAGAAAATAGATAGACAATAGATGGAGGGGAGGGAGGAAGATATACAGGTAGATAGATGGGCAAATAGAATGACATGGCAAATGTGGCAAAATGCTAAATGTTGGTGGCCCCGGGTATCTGGGTGGAGGGTAGGTTGGCGTTGCGTGTATGTGTTTTTATTATTTTTCCAACTTTACAGTAGGTCTGAAATTATTTCAAAAAAAAAAAAAAAAAAGGGCCGGCCATATAGCCTAGTGGATAGGGTGCTGGTATACCACATGGGAGGTCCCAGGTTCGGTTCCCGGGGACCTCTCCTAGCGGGCAGACTGCCTTGAGAAGGGCAAGCAGCCATGGGCGGGCCAGAGCCGTCGTGGGCAGGGCAAAAAGCTGCCACGGACAGGGCAAAGACGCCACGGGCAGGGCAGGTCACCCGCGAATGGAGCGCAGCCAGCCACCCGCGAACTGAAGCAAAGCCGGCCGTGAGTGGAAGCAGAAGCCGCCCACAAGTGGGGAAAGCCGCGCCTGCGCAGTGACCAGCCTCGGCATGTCGCCACAACAGGGGGGAGGGAAGATATGTAATAAAATAAAATAAATCTTTAAAAAAAAAATGTTAAAAAAAAAAAAGCAGGGGACACTACTAAGCTAAGTATAATCTTACCATATGATCCAGCAATCACCCTTCTAGCTATTTACCCAACTGATATGAAAACTTATGTCTACACAAAAACCTGCACATGAATGATTATAGCAGCTTTACTCATAATCACCAAAAACTGGAAGCAACCAAGATGTCCTTCAATAAGTAAATTAATAAACAGTGGTAACTCCATACAATTAATATTATTCAGTGATAAAAAGAAACAAGCTATCAAGACATGAAAAGGTATGGATGAATCTTAAATGCATATTGGTTGGTAAGAGAATCCAGTCTAAAAAGGCCACACTCAATAATACCAACTATATGACATTCTGTAAAAGACAGAAATATAGAGATGGTGACAATATCAGTGGTTGCCAGGGATTTCAGGAGAAGGGCTTTGTTTTTGGGTTTTTTTGTTTTTTTTTTTTTGGAGTAGTGAAACTATTCTGCATAATTTTTTTTTTTAAAGATTTATTTTTTTATTTATTACATATCCCCCCCCCCCTTTCTGCTTGCTCTTGCTGTGTGTCCTTTCTTCTGTGTCTTTCTATGTCTGCTTCTTGTCTCCCCCCGTCTTTGCGGCGATGTGCTGAGTCGGCCCTCCGCGGCGGCGGCTGGCTCCGTTCAAGGGTGGCTCCATTCTGTTTTCACGGGCGGCTCTGCTCCATGTTTTGCGGGCAGCAGCCCTCCATGTTTTTTGCGGGCTGCCCGGCTTCCGCAGTGGTTCGCAGGCAGCAGCTCCGCTTTTCACGGGTGACTTTGCCATGCCCGTAGGGGCTCCGCCCTGCCCGTGGTGGCTTTTTGCCTTGCCCACGGCGGCTCTGCCCCACCCACGGCGGCTTGCCTTTCCCAAGGCCGTATGCCCCCTCGGAGAGGTCCCCGGGAACCGAACCCGGGGCCTCCCATGTGGTACCCCAGCGCGCTCTTTATCCACTGAGCTATCTAGCCGGGCCCTCTGCATAATACTTTAATGGTAGGTACGCAACACTATGCATTTGTCAAAACCCATTGAACTTTACAGCTTAAGTACTGAACCTTAATGTATGCAAATTTTTAAAAATTCATTTAGGATGGGGCCAGCATTACCCTGATATCAAAGCCATATAAAGACAGCATAAGAAAATTACAGGCCAATATCCCTTATGAATATAGATATAAAATTCCTGAACAAAATACTGCCAAACCAAATCCAACAGTTTATTAAAAGGATTATACAGGGACTGACTATAGCCCAGTTGGTAGGGCGCCGGTTTACCACATAGAAGGCCCCGGGTTCAGTCCCCGGGGCCTCCTCGAGTGGGCAGACCACCTTGAGAAGGCAAGCCGCCATGGGCAGGGCAAAGCCCCCGCGAGAAGGGCAAGCTTGGGCCGCACGGTGAGCTGACTCAGCGGGTCGCGGCACTGGGAAGGGGATGAGCAGACACGAAAGAACGCAAGAATGAACAAAGCAAGAACAAGCAGAAAGTGTGTGTGTGGGGGGGGGGGATGTGTAATGAATAAAAAAATAAATCTTTAAAAAAAAAAAGCATTATACACCATGACCAAGTGGGATTTACTCCAGGAATGCAAAGGCGGTTCAATATTAGAAAATCAATCAAGTTAATATATCACATTAATAGAATGAAAGAGAAAAAAAACACCATCATCTCAATTGACGTAGAAAAGGCATTTGACAAAATCCAACACCTTTTCACAATAAAAACACTCAAAAAAGTAGGAACAGAAGGGAATTTGCTTAATATGATAAAGTGATAGTGCTTGCTACATTATGGATGAATCTGGAAGGCATCATGTTGAGTGAAATAAGCCAGATACAAAAGGAAAAATATTATATGATTTCTCTAAGACATACTTACAACAAGCAAATTCATAGAGACAGAAAGAATAGTAGCTACCAGGGGTGGGGGACGGGGGAAATGGGGAATTATTGCTAAAGGAGTATGAGTTTTCGTTTTGGATGATGAAAATAGTCTGGAAATAGAATAAAAGTAAAAGTTACGCATTATTATCAACATATTTAATTTCAAAAAATGGCCCAGTTAAAATGGTTAAAATGATTTTTATGTTATGTATATTACACCACAATTAAATTAAAAATAAATAGATACATTATTTTAAAAGCATTTAGGTGGGGAACAGGTGTAGCTCAGTGGGGCCCGGGTTCAATCCCCGATGCTGCCTTAAAAAAAATAAAAAATAAATAAAACAAAAAAAGTTAAGAAGTTGAGAGGATAACAGGATGGAATGCAGATGGAGACAAAAAGAATCTAACTGTATTATTGTATTACAAATGTATGAAATAACCTCATTAAAGGGGGTGGGCGGAGTGGCTGGCTCACCTTTCTACATTTTATACAAAAACAGGCTGGTGGTAGGACTTGGCCCCAGGGTTGCAGTTTGCAAACCCCCACTCTAATGCCCTAAAGAGGTAACTGAAAAAAGGACCATGGTGGAGTGTCCTCTGCCACAGGGAAGAAGGCCAGACCCACAGCTTTGCCCACATGTAGCCCAGAGTCAACGCCAAAGGACCTCCCCTACTGCCCCTCATCCCACCACCCACAACTCTCACCTGTCTGACCTCACCCCCTACCTCCACGGCAGCCAGCAGGCCTCCTACTTGTTCTTTCCACAGAGGGCTTTGGCCTTCACTCTCCCGCTGTCTTGAACTCCATTCCCCTCATATACCCACATGGCACACGTTCCCTTCCCCACCATCCGGGTCTCTGCCCAAAGTCATATTCACAGTAAGACCCTCCCTCCCCTTCCCCTATCCTTCCTGTCCCTCTGACCCATGGCACTCATCAACATCAGAAGAACTATAGGGGGGCCGACTGTAGCTCAATTGGTAGGGTGCCAGTTTACCACATGGGAGGCCCCGGGTTCGGTTCCCGGGGCCTCCTCCAGCAGTCAGACCGCCTTGAGAAGGCAAGCCACCACGGGCAGGGCAAAGCCGCTGCGGGCAAGGCAAGCCACCATGGGCAGGACAAGCCCCCGCGAGCAGTGCAAGCCACCCGTGAGCAGGCAAGGCCGCCACGCGGTGAGCTGACTCGGCGGGTCGCCACAACGGGGGGAGACAAGCAGACACAGAAAAAAGCAAAAATGAACACAGCAAGAACAAGCAGAAAGGGGGGGATATATAATAAAATTTTTTTAAAAAGGCAACTCATTATTAAGAAAAAAAAAAAAAAGAAGTACTATAGGGAGCGGATGTGTCTCAGGCCTTTGGGCACTTGCCTCCCAAGTGGGAGGTCCCGGGTTCGATCCCCAGTGCCTAAGGAAGGCGAG
This sequence comes from Chaetophractus vellerosus, assembly GCA_004027955.1. NCBI lineage: Eukaryota > Metazoa > Chordata > Mammalia > Cingulata > Chlamyphoridae > Chaetophractus > Chaetophractus vellerosus. Next base: position 6,598 of record PVKH010012086.1, on the reverse strand, counting down.
CAAACAATGAGCAGACAGACGAGAGAACCATCGGGGGGAAGGGGGAAATAAATAAAAATAAAGAATAAATAAAGAAAATAAATCCTTTTTTTAAAAGGGCCCGGCTAGATAGCTCAGTGGATAAAGTACTATAAATATATATTTGTTTAGAACAGTTTTAGATGTACAGAAAAACTGTAAAGATAATATCCATATTAAGATAGTTCCCAAATCCCCACATCCAGTTTCTCTATTATTAACATCTTACATTAGTATGGTCCATTTGTCATAATGCAACAATATTGATACATTATTATTAACTAAAGTCCATATATAGTTGTAACCTAAAGTCCTTTTTCTGTTCCAGGATACCACATTACATTAAATCATGGTGTCTCCAGAGGGCATTCTTGGATAGCAGTCTCTCAGACCTTCATTGTTTTGATGACCTTGACAGCTTTGAGGAGTCCTGGCCACAGTCACTGGCTATGCATTTTTATTTATTTGTTTATTGACTAATCCCTAGCAGGAAGGAAAATGCCAAGGAGGCAGTGATTTTTGTCTGTCTGTTCACTGCTGTTTGCACAGTGCTTGCCATATCACAGTCATTCAATGGTAACTGCAGAATGAATGAATTTGTTGAATGAATGATTTTTTTTGGCTTTAAAATTCAACAGAGGAGAACCGGCTGTGGCTCAATTGGTGGGCTCCGGTTTACCACATGGGAGGCCCCGGGTTCAGTTCCCGAAGCCTCCTCGAGCAGGCAGACTGCCTCGAGAAGGCAAGCCGCCGCGGGCAGGGTAAGCCGCCGCAAGCGGGCAATCCGCTGCATGGTGAGCTGACTCGGCGGGTCGCCACAGCAGGGGGAGACAGGCAGACACAGAAGAATGCAAAAATGAACACAGCAACAACAAGCATTATATAAATGGGCACCCTCAGTGTTCATAACTGAAACCTCAGTACTTGTTCAAAGTAATGCTTGGGAAGAATTTTACTAAAATTGAGTCAAATTAAAAAAAAAAAAAAAGAACAAGCAGAAAGGGGGGATATATAATAAATAAAAATAAATAACTAAATAAATAAATCTTTAAAAAAAAAAAACTCAACAGAATTTGGGTATCATAGAGACCAAGCCCTCTCATTTTGCACACAAAATCAATTAGTCTCACTCAGTGGTTGAGCACCTGCTTCCCAAGTATGAGGTCCCAGGTTCAATTCCCAGTACCACAAAAAAATAATAATAATAAAATAAAATTAGTCTTGAGTGGTTAAGTCAAATTGCCAGTTAGAACCAGAGCCTGAACCTCCGTGTCCTCCACGACTGCCATATCCAGAAAATCCCACTTCACTGTACACCAGGACCCCTCTACCTCCCATGGTCCCACAAGTCAAGCTATTCCACAGGGAGCCTTGTGAGAGAACAAATGTGGCAAAATGTTAAACATTGGTAAACTTGGTGTGTTGGAGTTCTCTATTGTTTTTGTATTATTTTTGCAACTTTCCTGAAAGTTTGGAAATATTCCAAAATAACATGTATTTAAAAAAAAGGTATCCTTTCTAGCAAACCCAGTAACCACTGTACAGAGCATTCTAAATAAATATTTACAGAACACATGAAAAGGTATCAATTCCTCAGTGAGAGAATAAATGCCCATCAGTATTTCCCTACTGGCCTAGAAACAAGCCTACATATCCCTCTAAAACTCTAGCCTTCAAAAAGCACACAACTGAGAAAGCAATCAAATCTACAAAGTCAGCCCAGGATTTGACTTCAATTCTATACATACCATATTCAAGGGGTGTTCCCAGTACGACCAATGCCAGTCCCAAGAAACTTACAAAAAGAGTAAAAACTGCTGCAAGAATTCTTAAGAAAGTGTTATTTTAAGAAAAAAAAAAAAAATGAACTGATTAAAATCTTTACCAGAAGTAAGAACATGGAAAGCACGCTGTTGTCAGATGACTCCTGTGTAGTAAACAGGCAGCGATCTTCAACTTCAAGAGAGCTATCTATTGCACCATTCAATGTGACAACAGGGTATGTGATCTGAATCTTTAGTAAGAACCTCAACCTCCTCTAAGGTAAAACAATTTCCCAGTGTCGCTTTTCAACATTCAGTTTACTCTAATGCTTTCAGGGTCCTGTGGGCATTTGCAAAAAGAAACTAACAAAATGAGACTGGAAGAAGTAATGGGCCTGAGGACCACATTCTTCAAACCAGTTAATATTAATTTAAAAGGTGCTGTTGGTCATGCTTATTTTACGGAACTTACTTTTATGAATCAACACAACTAGAAATGTTATATACACACATAAATGCATGTGTAATCTGATTACACCTATGAAGAATCACCTACCTCATTCAGATTATACTAATCTACTTTATCCAGATTGTATCAATGAAGAAAATCTCATTTCAGAACATTAAAAAGTATTTAAGGAATACACAACAGGGAATTTGTGTTGATAAGTAATTTTTGATGTCTAAAGATATCTCCAGGAAAGTTCCAATCACTGTAGTTGTCAGGGGATTGGTGCTAATGCAAGCAGGCCGCATGAAGTCATCTTGACTTGGATGAAGGGCAGCACAGGACTGCAGCTTGGCAAGTTCAGAAGCCTGGTACTGTCCCAAATCAGGTAGGTGTGATTAGGTCCAGGAAATTAATTCACAGAGATCCAACCCACAAAGCCTGATTTCTAAAATAAAGGACAGGGGAAACGGATGTGGCTCACGTGACTGGGCTCCCGTCTACCAGGGTTTGATTCTCAGGGCCTCCTGGTGAAAGGCAAGCTGGCCAAGCAGAGAGCTGGCCCACACGGAATGCTGGCCTGTGCAGGAGTGCTGGCCCGCACCAAGAACTGGTGCAGCAAGATGACACAACAAAAAGAGACACAGAGGGGAGACAATAAGAGACATAGCAGACCAGGCAGCTGAGGTGGTGCAAGAGATTGAGCGCCTCTCTCCCACTCCAGAAGGTCCCAGGATCGGTTCCCGGTGCCACCTAAAGAGAAGACAAGCAGACACAGAAGAACACACAGAGAGAAGACAGTGAGCGCAAAATGAGGGAGAGAAATAAATAAATAAATCTTTAAAAACAAAATAAAAATAAAATTTAAAAAAACAAAAAAACAAAATAAAGGACTAGCCCTGCCCTGATTAAGATGGTGGGGTATGATGTGTTAGGGCTCCATTCCCCCACAGAAGCATTGGACAACCAGCAAAAATTGGCAGAAACATTTTTTTTAAGGCTCTAGAAAACAGTTAAAGGATTCCGGGAACAGGTAGAACACCAAATGTCATTTATTTCTGTTCTAATATTTGTTAATTCTTTCCTTCTACTTGCTTTGGGATTAGTTTGCTGCTCTTTCTCTAGCTCCTCCAGATGTACAGTAAATTCTTTGGTTTTAGCTCTTTCTTCTTTTTTAATGTAGGCATTTAGGGTTATAAATTTCACTCTCAGCACTGCCTTCCTGCAGCCCATAAGTTTTGATATGTTGTGTTCTCTTTTTCATTTGTCTTGAGATATTTACTGATTTCTCTTGCAAATTCTTCTTTCACCCACTGATTAAGAGTGTGTTGTTTACCTTACATATATTTGTGAATTTTCCAGTTCTCCACCTATTATTTCATTTCTAGCTTCATTCTCTTGGGGTCAGCGAAAGTGCTTTGTATAATTTCAATCTTTTTAAATTCTTTGAGACTTATTCTATGACCTAACAGGAGATCAATCCTGGAGAATAATCCTTGAGCACTTGAGAAGAATGTACATCCTGCCGTTTTGGTGTGCAGTGTTCTGTATATGTCTGTTAGGTCTAACTCTTTCCTCATAAAACGATTCAAGTTCTCGTTTCCTTACTGAGATGTTCTCTTGATGTTCTGTCTATATTACTGAGCGTGGTATTTCGAAGTCCCCCACTATTAATTGTGGAGGGGTCTATTTCTCCCCTCTGTTTTGCCAGTGTTTGCTTCACATATTTTGGGGCAACCTGCTGGGTGCATAAATTTTTTATTGCTCTTTCTTTTTGGCAGATTGTCCCTTTTATTAGTTTACAGTGACCTTCCTTGTCTCTTATAATAGCTTTTGACTTAAAGACTATTTCCCTCTAAGATCTGGAAGAAAACAAGGATGCCCACTGTCACTTCAACACTATACTGGAAGTTTTAGCCAGAGCAGTTAGGCAAGAAAAAGAAATAAAAGCATCTAAATTAGAAAGGAAGAAGTAAAACTTACACTATTTGCAGATGACATGATCCTATATATAGAAAATCCCTAAAAATCTACAACAAAAGTACTGGCACTAATAAATGAATTCAGCAAAGTGGCCCGGGTACAAGATCAATACACAAAAATCAGTAGTGTTTCTATACACTAGAAATGAGCACACTGAGGAGGAAATCAAGAAAAAAAAATTTTCATTTACAATAGCAACTAAAGGAATCAAATATCTAGGAATAAATTTTATCAATGATATAAAGGACTGTATACAGAAAACATAAAACATTGCCAAAAGCAATCAAAGACCTAAATAAACAGAAGGACATTCTGTGTTCATGGACTGGAAGACTTTATATTGTTGAGATGTCAATTCTACCCAAAGTGATTTACAGATTCAATGCAATTCCAATCAAAATTCCAACAGCTTATTTTGCAGAAATGGAAAAGCCAATCATCAAATTTATTTGGAAGAATAAGGAACCCCAGGAAGATAAAACCATCTTGAAAAAGAAAAATGAAGATTGAGGGCTCACACTTCTGGAATTTAAAGCATATTACAAAGTTATAGTTGTCAAAACTGAATGGTATTGGCACAAGATAGATATATTGATCAATGAGAACCGATAGTTCAAAAATAGTTGCTCACATATATGCCCAATTGATTTTTTTTTTAAACCCAGGACCTCATATGTGGCAAGCCAACAGTCAACCACTGAGCTACCCCAACTCCCCGCAACTGATTTTTGACAAGGCTGCCAAGTCCACCCAATTGGGAAAAAATAGTGTCTTCAACAAATGGTACTGAAAGAATTGGATATCCTTACGCAAAAGAATGAAAGAGGACCCCTACCTCATACCATTGACAAAAATTAACTCAAAACAGATCAAAGACCCATACATAAGAACAAGGACTATTAAAAAAAAAAAAAAAAAAAAAAAAAAAAAAAAAAAAAAAAAAAAAAAAAAAAAAAAAAAAAAAAAAAAAAAAAAAAAAAAAAAAAAAAAAAAAAAAAAAAAAAAAAAAAAAAAAAAAAAAAAAAAAAAAAAAAAAAAAAAAAAAAAAAAAAAAAAAAAAAAAAAACCTCCTAGAAGAAAATGTAGGGATCTTATGTTAGGTAATGATTTCTTAGAATTTATACCCAAAGCACAAGCAACAAAAGAAAAAAAACAGACAAACGGGACCTCTGGAAAATTAAAAAAAGACTTTGACAGGAAAGTCAAAAAGACAACCTACTCAATGAGAAAAAATATTTGGAAACCACATATCCAAGAAGGGCTTAATATCCAGAATACATAAAGAAATCCTACAAGTCAACAATAAAAAGAAAAAACCCAATTAAGAAATACACAAAAAAAAAAAAATTAATTAATTTTTGAAAAAAAAAAGAAATGCGCAAAAAGTAAATACTACCTCAAATAGCAGAGCTCCTGAGGGCTCTGGAGACATATAGTCAGGGCAGATAGCTCAGGAGTTTGGTGCCTTGCCAGTGGGCTCTACTTTGGAATTTATGCTCTTCAGTGTGACAGAGTTGGACTCGGTTGTGGTTTCCCTCCACATGGCTCTTCTAACCCTTGTATTTAAACTTATAATTAGTACTAGAGTTGGTAGATGTACGTCCAAGAGACTTAAATCTTTGGGCTGTCCACGTACCAGCTGGGCCCTGAATCTCAAAAGAGTTGCAAACCTACTCTCCAGTTCACTGGATTCACCCAGGACAACTAACAAGGAGGTGATGATGGACAACCACCATTCCAAGGAACCAAGAGAGTCTACAACTGCAAGGAAGAGAGCCTCATCCATCTGCCCTATGGGATCAAAGCCCCCTCTCAATTAGAGGTGGAACAGGCATCACTATCCCAGAATCCTCAGGACTGGGGAATGAACTATGGACCAAAGTAGACTTACTGGTAGTCTACTATAGACTTATTGTGATTCTAGCAATGTAAGAAATTATATTGGGGCCGGCCGTATAGCCCAGTGGATAGGGCGCCGGTATACCACATGGGAGGCCCCGGGTTCGGTTCCCGGAGACCTCTCCTAGCGGGCAGACCGCCTTGAGAAGGGCAAGCCGCCATGGGCGGGCAGAGCCGCCGTGGGCAGGGCAAAAAGCTGCCACGGACAGGGCAAAGCCGCCACGGGCAGGGCAGGTCACCCACGAACGGAGCACAGCCAGCCACCCGCGAACTGAAGCGGAGCCGGCCGTGAATGGAAGCAGAAGCCGCCCACAAGCAGGGCAAAGCTGCCTGCGCGGTGACCGGTCTCGGCGCGTTGCCACAACGGGGGGAGACAAAGCAGACAGAGAGGAACACAAGAATGGATACACAGCAAGAGCAAGCAGAAAGGGGGGAGGGGGGACACGCACGGGTATGTAATTGAAAAAAAAAAATCTTAAAAAAAAAA
>PVKH010012085.1:0-17439 GCA_004027955.1 Chaetophractus vellerosus | reverse complement strand
TACAAAAGCACTACCCCACTTCTGGTACCAAATTCTGTCTTAGGCAGCCAAAAGGGGTGCTGATGCAAAGTACCAGAAATCTGTTAGCTTTTATAAAGGGTATTTATTTGGGAGTAGAAGCTTACAATAATATACTGGGGTACATAATTCAATCTACCACATGTTTGGTTGTGGCTTTGTGGGTTTGGTTAAGTCAGACAGGTCTGTTTCCCATGTCTCTCATTCTAGGACCCAGGCTGAAGAACAGCAGCTAAATGAGACATGATTTTCTCATGGTGGATGGCAGGAGTACTGTAATGGTTTGACAGTTTTATCTAATTATGAATTCCAAAAATATAAATTGAATCATGCTTGTAAACTGATCTGTTCACCTGGGCATGATTGGGTTATGATTAGGGCATTGACTGGGCTGCGTCAGTAAGGCGTTGAGCCCCACCTCTCGGTGGGTGTGGTCTCAAGTATAAAAGGCAAGGCCAAAGAGAGAGGGAGCAGATTTGAGAAGCAGATTTTTGAGATGCAGTTCTGATGTTGGAGAGGGCCGTTCGCCTGATAGTCTACAGCTGACCTTGTGGAAGAAGTGCAATGCCCGGAGAGAAATGCAGCCCCGGCAGGAGAGGAACCCAAAGGCCTGAGTCCTGGCAGACGTTGGGAGCTGTCTTGCTCCAACACGTGGACTTTGGTGAGGGAAGAAACTTATGTTTTGGGGCCTGGTAACTGTAAGCTTCGACCCCAAATAAATACCCTTTATAAAAACCAACCAATTATTGGTATATATTGCAAAGGCACCCCTTTGACTGACTAATACAAGTACAAAAGGGACAATGAAAAGTTTCAAGCTTCAGCTTGAAACTGTCAACAACTTTCCATTGGCCAAAATGAATCACATACATGGCCAAATACAACATCAATGGCATAAGGAAATATACTCTTCTTAAAGAAGTGAGGAGAAAAGAACATATATTTGCTGCACAATAATACAATCTAGTATAGTCAATAAAAATGTCAAGAGATAGGTAATGCCATATTAGGTGTAACAGTACAATTATGAATTGTACAATTGTTCTATCCTTCTACTCCACCTTTCTCAACATGTTGACTTTTTTTTTTTTTTTTTAGCAAAAAGGGAGATTTATTACTAGCTTAAGCTAGGGTGCAGGCCTCCCGATTGCGAGTAATGCCATGGACCCCGACCCAAAGCAGTTACAGGATTTATAAGCATCATCAGGGGTATGGGAAGTGCCCATGAGGTCACATCTGATAAGAGAAGCCCCAAGTGGGGGGCACACCCGATGCCTAGGGAAGAAGTTTCTAGTGGCCTCAGGGTGGGGTGGAAGGTAGCAGAGTTATCAGGAGTCTTACATTCTTGAGGGAAGGGCCCTAGGGGTTATCAGGAGTCTTAACATGTTGACTTTTCAACCTTCACAAGATGACTGCCATAGTTTTAGGTGTCACATTCTCACTCATCTGTGTTTCAAGCAGGAAGGAAAGGGATAAGAGTAAAGGTCAAAAGAAGCTTTCCTCCTAACAGAGAGGAAAAACTTTCCCAGAACACACCCCTTGCATTTCATGACTCAGGGGTCTGAGTCACATGGCTTTCCCTAGCTGCAAAGAAGTTTGGGAAAGCAACCATCTTGCTTTTCCTTCTTATGTAGTAAGAGGTAGACAATGAGAACAGAGTGTGAAATAGATTTTTGGGATCAAACACTGTGTGTGTGGCAGATATAAGATCTGGAACCCAAGAGAGAGATTTGGCTCAAGATATAAACTTAGAAGTTGTTAGTACAGAGATGATAAAGTTTTCAGAGTATATGAGGTGATCCAGGAAGAATTAATACAGTTGGACAACAAGAATGAGGAATGAATATTGAGTAACAGCAGTGAGGAGAAGAGGAGGAGCCAACACATGAGTCTTAGGAGGACTGGGCTGAGAGGTAGGAGACAAACCCAACAGAATGTGATGACAGAGAGATGTGAGCTTTCCATTTTGTTCTTCATTTTCAATATTGAATTGGCTGTTCTGGGCCCCTTGCAGTTCATTATGAACTTGAGGATCAGTTTTCCCTTTTCTGCAGAAAAGGCTGCTGGGATTTTGATAGGTTTTGCATTGGATCTGTATATCACTTTGGGCAGTATTCATAATCAATTTTATAGTCTACATGATCCAGAGAAACCCAAGGATAATGTTTATAAAAAGAGAACATAATTACTATCCAGCATGCCACATCAATTTTTACTGCCACTCTCTAAACTCCAGCCCCTTCCTTCCTTCCTTCCTTCCTTCCTTCCTTCCTTCCTTCCTTCCTTCCTGCCTGCCTGCCTGCCTGCCTGCCTGCCTTCTGTAAGCATTTATTGAACACTAATAAAGTGTCAATCATCCACAGCCTTTAGGCCAAGGTAGGCAAGGCAGAAAAAAAGTAATGAGTATGGCAACATAAAGAGATTAGTCTTCTAGTTATGCAAGCAACTGAACCAGAAGTAATACAGAGATCCATAGAAAATTTGAACTTGGTGGTCCTTTGCCTGATTTTCCTCATTGTCTTCTTTGCCAGTTCTCCTTTACATTGAGTCTGATCTTTTTTTAGGGCTAATATATGATCCTCTATGTTTTCTCTTTTTTTCACATCGTCTAGGATATCTTTCAGTCTAGATGAGTTAAAGCTGTAGAATTTTCTGGCATGAGTTCATACCTATTAGACTGGTATCCATAGGATCTCTCATTCAGCTTGTCTTCATATATTTGGAAGACAGCATCTACCTTTGACAGCACTTTCTTCTGAAGTTTGTGTATGGTATTTTTTTCCCAGCTAACTATACAGAAATTTTTTGCTGGAACTAGAAAAGCCAAACTTCTTGAAGTAGTCTATTGTGTAGATTTGGCCTTCAAATCAATGTTTTCCAATGACAGATGTGTCCTATGACTTCTAAAGTAAAGTCACCAAGGCAACTACTGATGAGGAGACAAGATCTTACGTGATATCTGCAATCTTAAAACTAACAAAATGGAATCAAATAAATACTAACATGCTAGGTTTGCAAACTGAAAATGACTCCAAAAGATTTGGAAGCTTTGTGTACCTAATTTCAGAAGAATGTATGAACTTTACACAAATAGAAATGAAATTTAAAGGAGAGTTCATAGGTTACAAATTCCTAGCTAAATCGTAAAAATGTGGGCAATTTTTCTTAATACTGTCATATTATCATTATCGCCTTGTCTTTAATAATCATCATTCTCTTATCCCTTATGAAATAGCTACTGTTACTTCATTAAATTATTACAAAACAAAACTTATTTTGATATGTCCAATTACGGGGCAGAAGGTCATTCTTAGTAATTTGACTTAGGTTCATTGACTTCAGATATTTGGTTTTCTTTTTTCCTTAGATTCAAGTATCACTTTTTAATAATAGCATTTATCTTAGTAACTCAGACAATTACCAACAAGTCTAACCAACTTAACTATTCATATTTTCATGATATGTTAGTTGCTTATTACCGTATAACAAATTATCCCCAAACTTAGATGCTTCAAGCAACAAACATTTATTATCTTACAATTTCTGTGGGTCAGAAATCTGCGTGCAGCTTACCTGGGTGCCTCTGACTCAGGATTTCTCAAAAAGCAACAAAGTATTGGTCAGGGCTGCAATCATTTCAAGGCTTTACTGGGCTTCAAATCTCACTCATATGGCTGTTACCAGTACTCACTGGCTGTTGGCTGAAGACATGAGCTCTGTGCTTTCCCCAGAGTGAAAGCACTAAGGGACAGAGGCAGAGGGACTGTCCACCTGCAGTGAAGTTGCATGAATAGAGAATTCCACACCATGGAGACCAGTGCCCATCCTCCACTGACAGCACAAAAGCCACATCAGGAGCTACTCCATAGCTGGAATTCCCAAAAATGGGAGAGGAGGAGATGATTGGCCACTGACTTCAGCTACTGATTAGTAAATTCAGCTGGCTAAAGTAAAAATCTAAGAACAGCTAAAGTTTGAACGTGTCCAAGTCAGAAAGAGGCCAGTAACTGCCATTTTATCTTTGACCCCAGCATGAGGGGAAACGGGGCATATGGAAAATCACACTGATAGTAGGGACCGGCTTCTTTCCACCCAGATCAGACTGCAGCCCTAGCCTAAGCTCCAGCCCCACTTCTGGCAGGGAGGAAGCTGGTGGGACTTGCACCAGCCTCCAGGGAACCGCAGGAGCTTTCAGCTGGCACAGACTGAATAGTCAGACAACTGAGGCTCCATCCCTTCACCCAAATAGCATAGAAGAGAAGCTGTGTTTCCTTGGCCTCTCTGGACAACTGCAGGTATTTTCAGCCCACACGATCTGGTTTGTTGAGCAAACTTTTATTCCATCTCCACCCCTCCATAGGATAAGAGGGGGCTGATGTTTCTTCAGCCTCTCTGGGCAACTGCAGGTGATTTTGGCCTGCACAAACTCAACTGTTTGGGTGCCTGTGGCTCCATCTCCACCCTCCATAGGACAAGAGAGACATGGTGTTTCCCCAGCCTCTCTTGGTAACTGCAAGTGCTTTTCGCCCACACAGACTGAATAGTCAGACACCTGTAGCTCCATCCCCACCCCCAAGTAGGATAGGAGGGGAATTGTGTTTCTTCAGCTTTTCTGGGCAATGGCAGGCCCTTTCAGCCTGCATGGACTATACTGTTGGGTGCCAGTGGATCCACCCCAAACCCCAATAGGATAGAAGGAGGCTGGTGTTTCCATAGCTTCTCTGTGTTGTGGCTTACACACACTGAACCTTTGGGTGCCTATGGTTCCATCACCCCCCTAAAAGGCAGAAGGGACAGTACTCCCTCCACCTCTCAGGGCAACTGCAGGAGCATACAGCCCACATGGATTAGATTGTTGGACATTCTGGAGTGTCCAATCCCTCCCCTGACAGGGAAGGAGGGGGGCAGGTGTTACGTCAATCTACCTGGGCAACTGCAGTCATTTTAGAACTGCACAACATAGACTGTTGCCCATACCTGCAGCCCCATCCCCGCCCCAGGCAGAGGAGGAAGGGGTGTGAAGCTTCATCAGTCTTTCCAGGCAATTACAGACCATCTTGGCCCGCACAACTTGGATTATTACACATGGCTGCAACTCTGTCCCTACCCTTAGCAGAGAAGAAAGGTGGGAGAAGCTTTGTCGGTTCCTGCAGCAATGTGGACAGCTTCCACCACCACAGCTTACAATAGCAACTACATCTTTGGCTCTTACTACACAACCAACGAGGGAGAAAGGACAAGAAAGACCTAAACTAAAGAGAGAAACTATGCCTAGAATAAAAACATCTAGTAAGCCAGATACCAAGACACCAACAAAAAATTGCAATCCATACCAAGACACAGGAAGATATGGCCCAGTCAAAAGAACAAAATAAGTCTCCAGATGACATAAAAGAGTTGAGGCAACTAATCATAGATGTTCGAACAAATCTCCTTATTAAATTCAATGAGATGGAGTAGCCATTTGATGTAATTATGAATTCCAAAAATCGATATTGAATCATGCTTGTAAATTGATCTGTTCATCTGGGCATGATTGGGTTATGATTAGGGCGTTGACTGGGCCACATCAGTAGGGTGTTGAGCCCCGCCCATTGGTGGGTGTGGTCTCAAGTATAAAAGGCAAGGCCAAAGACAGAGGGGGCAGATTTGAGAAGCAGTTTTTGAGAAGCAATTCTAATGTTGGAGAGAATGGCCCAGGAGAAGAGCTGTGTGCTGTTCACCTGACAGTCTATAGCTGACCTTGTGGAGCAAGCAGAGGAGCTAAGCCCAGAGAGAAATGCAGCCCCAGGAAGAGAGGAACTCAAGAAGCCTGAACCCTGGCAAATGACGGCAGCTGTCTTGCTCCAACATGTGGCAATGGACTTTGGTGAGGGAAGAAACTTATGCTTTGTGGCCTGGTAACTGTAAACTTCTACCCCAAATAAATATCCTTTATAAAGACCAACCAATTATTGGTATATTTGCAAAGGCACCACTTTGACTGACTAATACAGATGGCTAAAGAGGTTAAGGATATTAAGAAGACACTAGGTGAGCACAAAGAAGAATTTGAAAGCATACATAGAAAAATTGCAGATCTTATGAGAATGAAAAGCACAATAAATGAAATTTAAAATACACTGGAGGCATATAATAGCAGATTTGAGGAGGCAGAGGAAAGGATATGTAAGCTTGAAGACATGTTCTCTGAAGTGCACATAAAAGAGAACAGATGAAGAAAATAATGGAAAAAATTGCACAGGGTCTTAGGGAACAAAATGACAGCAAGAAATGTGCAAACTTCATGTCATGGGTGTCCCAGAAGAAGAAGAGAAGGGAAAAGAGCAGAAAGAGTATTGGAAGGAATAATAGTAGAAAATTTCCCAACCCTATTGAAGGACATAGATATCTGTGTCCAAGAAGCACAATGTACTTCCATCTGAATAAATCTGAATAGACCAACTCCAAGACACATGCTAATCAGAATGTCAAATGCCAAAGACAAAGAGAATTCTGAGAGCATCAAGAGAAAAACAATGCATAACATACAAGGGATAACCAATAAGATTAGCACCAATTTTTCATCAGAAACCACAGAGGCAAGAAGGCAGTGGTAGGTATATTTAAGATAATCCAAGAGAACTGCCAACCAAGATTCTTATATCCAGAAAGATTGTCTTTCAAAACTGAGGATGTGTTTAGAATATTCACAGATAAACAGAAACTGAGAGCATTTGTAACTAAGACACCAGCTTTGCAGGAAATACTAAAGGGAGTGCTACAGCCTGAAAAGAAAAGACAGGAGAGAGAGGTTTGGCAGAGAGTATAGAAATGAAGATTACATCAGTGAAAGTAGCTAAAAGTGCAAAAAGAGTGATGAAAATAAAATATGACAAATGAAACCCAAAGGTGAAGATGGGTGAAATAAGAACTGCCTTTACAGTAATAATATTTAATGTTAATGGATTAAACTCCCAAGCAAAAGACACAGACTGGTGAAATGGATACGAAAATATGAGCCATTTGTATGCTGTCTACAAGAGACTCACCTTAGACCCAAGGATAGTAGTAGATTGCAAGTGAAGGTCTGGAAAAAGATACTCCACACATGCAGTAGCCAAAAAAATCTGGAGTAGTAATACTTAGATTGGATGAAAGGGACATTAAAAATAAAACTGTTATTAGAGTCAAGAAAGGACATTATATATTAATAAAAGGAGCAATTCACCAGGAAGAAATAACAATCATAAATGTATATGCATCTAATCAGGATGCCCCAAGACACTTGAGGAAAACACTGGCAAAACTGAAAGGAGAAATAGATATCTCTACAATAATAGTTGGAGACTTCAATACACTACTCTCAGCATTGGATAGAACATCTGGGCAGAGGATCAATAAAGAAACAAAGAGCTTGAATAATATGATAAATGGACAAAACCTAATAGACATGTACAGAACATCGCACCCCAAAACAGAAGATATACATTCTTCTCAAGTGCTCATGGATATTTCTCCAGGATAGACCATATGTTGGGCCACAAAGCAGACCTCAATAAATTCAACAAGATTGAAATTATACAAAGCACTTTCTCTGATCATAATGCAATAAAGTTTGAAATGAACAAGAGTGGGAAAAGGGAAAATTCAGAAAATCTTTATATAGATATTAAACAAAGCACTCTTAAATAGTCAGTGTGTCAAAGAAGAAATTGTGAGAGATAACAATAAATATATCATGAATGAAAATGAGAACACAACGTATCAGAAACTATGGGATGCAGAAAAGGCAGTGCTGAGAGGGAAATTTATCGCCCTCAATGCTTACATTAAAAAAGAGGAAGGAGCTAAAATCAATGACCTAACTACACAGATGGAGGAACTAGAAAAAGAACAGCAAACTAGTCACAAAGCAAGTAGAAGGAATGGAATAACAAAGATCAGAGCAAAAATAAATGAAATTGAGAACAACAAAAAAATAGAGAGAATTAACAAAACCAAAAGTTGGTTCTTCGAGAAGATTAACAAAATCAACAAACCCTTAGCTAGACTGTCAAAGAAAAAAAGAGAGAAGTTGCAAATAAATAAAATAAAAAATAAAAACGGGGGCATTACAACTGACCCCACAGAAATAAAAGTGATCATAGGAAGATACTATGAACAACTGTATGCCAAGAAACTAGACAATGTAGACAAAATGGAAAAATCCCTAGGAATGTGCAAACAACCTACACTGACCCTAGAAGAAAGAGAAGACCTTGACAAACTAATCACAAGAGATTGGTATAGTTCTCAAATAACTCCCCAAAATGAAAAGCCCAGGACCAGATGGTTTCACAGGTGAGTTCTACCAAACATTCAAAGAATATTTAATACCAATATTACTCAAGCTCTTCCAAAAAATTGAACAAGAAGGCATGCTACGAAACTCATTCTATGAAGCCAATATCGCCCTAATACCAAAGCCAGGTAAAGATATTATGAAAAAAGAAAATTACAGACCTATTTCCCTAATGAATATGGATGCAAAAATCCTCAACAAAGTATTTGTTAATAGAATCCAACAACACATTAAAAGAAATATTCATGATCAAGTGGGTTTTATGCCTGGCATGTAAGGGAGGTTCAACACAAGAAAATCAATAATTATAATACACCACATTAATAAATCAAAGAAGAAATATCACATGATCCTATCTATTGACACAGAAAAGGCATTGAGAAAATGCAGCATCCTTTCTTGATAAAAATACTACAAAAGATAGGAATTGAAGGACACTTTCTCAACATGATAAAGGCCATATTTGAAAAACACACAGCTAATATTGGTCAAAGACTGAAAGCTTTCCTGTTGAGATAAGGGACAAGACAAGGATGCCCACTGTCACCACAGTTATTCAATATAGCACTAGAGGTTCTAGCTAGAGCAATCAGGCAAGAAAGAGAGAAAAGGCATCCAAACCGAAAAGGAAGAAGGAAAACATTTCACTATTCACAGATGATATGATCCTATATCTAGAAAGTCCCAAATATTCTACAACAAAGCTGCTAGAGCTAATAAACTATTTTAGTAGAGTGTCAGGATACAAATCAATAAGAAAAACCCATAGCATTTCTATACACTAGTAATGCGCAATCTGAGGAGGAAGTCAGGAAAAAAATTCCATTTACAACAGTGACCAAAAGAAACAAATATTTAGGAATAAACTTAACTGAGGATGTAAATCATGTGTATTCAGAAAACTGCAGTATGTTGCTAAAATCAATTTTTAAAAAGACCTAAATAATTGGAAGAACATTCCATGCTCATAGATTGGGAGATCAAATATCATAAAGATGTAAATTCTACCCAAATTGATATACAGATTCTATGCAATCCTGATAAAAATTCCACTAGCATTTTTTAAACAAATAAAAAACACAATTATCAAATTTATTTGGAATGGTAAGGGGACCCAAATAGCCAGAGACATCTTAAAAAGGAAAAGCGAAGTTGGAGGACTCTCACTTTCAGACTTTAAATCATATTACCAAGCTACAGTTGTGTATTAGTCAGCCACAGGGGTGCCTTTTGAAATATACCAATAGTGGGTCAGTCTTTATAAAGGGTATTTTATTTGGGGTAGAAGCTTACAGTTACCAGGCCACAAAGCATAAATTTCTTCCCTCACCAAAGTCCACGTGTTGGAGCAAGATAGCTGCCAACGTCTCCAGTGTTCAGGCTTCCAGGTTCCTCTGTTCCTGGGGCTGCATTTCTCTCCGGGCTCAGCTTCTGTTTCCTCCACAGGTTCAGCTGTGGACCATGAGGCTCTCTACGCTTTTGCGTCTCTACACATGGCCAGCTGTAGACTATCAGCCAAACGGCTCACTTGTCTTCTGGAGCGCTCCTCTCCAACATCAGAACTGCTTCTCAAAAATCTGCTTCTCAAATCTGCTGCTTTGCTTTTTACACTTGAGACCACACCCACCGAGGGGCAGGGCTCAATGCCCTACTAATGTGGCCCAGTTAATGCCCTAATCATAAACCAATCATGCCCAGATGAACAGATCCGTTTACAAGCATGATTCAATTTATATTTTTGGAATTCATAATTAGATAAAACTGTCAAACCATTACAAGTGGTAAAAACAGTATGTTACTGGCATAAAGATAGACATATAGGCCAATGGAACCAAATTGATATTTCAGAAATAGGCCCTCACATCTATGGTCCAGTGATTTTTGACGAGACTGTCAACCAACCCAGCTGGGGTCGAACAGTCTGTTCAACAAAGGGTGCTGGGAGAACAGGATATCCATAACCAAAAGAAAGAAAGAGGATCCCTATCTCATACCCTATACAAAAATTAACTCAAAATGGATCAAAGACCTAAATACAAAAGATAGAACCATAAAGCTCCTATAAGAAAATGTAGGAAAACATCTTCAAGAACTGGTGGTAGATGGTGCATTCTTAAACCTTACACTGAAAGCATGAACAATGAAAGAAAACATGGATAAATGGGACCGTCTCAAATTTAAACACTTCTGTGATTTCAAAGGACTCCATCTAGAAGGTGAAAAGGCAGCCCACTCAGTGGGAGAAAATATTTGGAGATGATATATCCTATAAGGGTTTGATTTCCATTCTATATAAAGAGTTCATATAACTCAAAATTAAAATATCAAGCAATCCAATTAAAAAATGGGCAAAAGACATAAGTAGACATTTCTCCAAAGAGGAAATACAAATGGCCAAAAAGCACATTAAAAAATGCTCAATATCAGTAGCTATTAGGGAAATGCAGATAAAAATAACAATGAGATATCATCTCACACCACATAGAATGGCCATTATTAAAACAAAACAGAAAACAATATGAACTGTAGAGGATGTGGAGGAATAGGAATACTTCTTCACTGTTGGTAGGATTGTAAAATGGTGCAGTCTCTGTGGAAGACAGTTTGGCGGTTCCTCAGGAAGCTAAATATAGAACTTTCATATGATCCAGCAATTCCTCTACTAGGAATACATCCAGAAGAATTGAAAACTCTGACATGAACAGACACCAGTACACTGAAGTTCTTAGCAGCATTATTCACAATTGCCAAAAGATGGAAACAACTAAAGTGTCCATTAAATAATAAATAGATTAACAAAATGTGGTAGATACATACAATGGAATAGTATGCTGCAGTAAGAAGAAATGAAATTGGGACACATATGATAACATGGATGAATCTTGAAGACATCATGCCAAGTGAAATAAACCAGACACTAAAGGACAAATATTGTATGGTGTCACTAATAGGAATTAAATATGAAGACTAAATGTGTGGAGTTAAAACCTAAAGTATATGTTATTAGGAGATGAGGAGGAATGTGAAGGAGTGCTGATGGTTAATGTATGTAGAAGTTTTAATTAACTTGACTGTTAAAATGTGGAAATGTATAGACATTATAGTGAGTAGTGGCTGGTTTATAAATGGAATTGTGGCTGAAAAGGGTAGTCTAGGGATGTCAATGTCAATTGAAAGAAAGCTAGAGAATACTCCAGGGACTGAATAACACAGTGAACCCAGCAGTGGATGAGAATTGTGGTTAATAGTACAAATGCAAGAATGGCCTTCTGTGAACTAGAGGAGATGTACATCACTATTGCAAGGTGGTGGGAATGTGGAGAAGCATGGGAAAAATGCAGTTAATGTAACCTATGGATTATAGTTAACAGCAATACTGTAATATTCTTGTATCAATGCCAAAGATGTACTGTATCAATAATAGGGGGCTATAAAAAAAAACCTGCAAAATGTACGTTATAGATGATAGTTAGTGGTAATAGTCTGGTGATATTATTTCATAACCTGTAAACAAACGTTCCACAATGGTGTGGTGTAATGGTGAAGGGTTGTTGTATGGGAATTCTTTACTTGAGAATGATTGTTTTCTAAGCTCACAACTTCTGTAATAAAAACATATTTTAAAAAGTCAATTGACAATAATACATGGTCTTTCTGGACTTTCCATTCTATTCTTCTCATTTATATTTCTATCCTTATGCTAGTACTGCACAGTCTTGATTATTGTAGCTTTTTAGTAATCTTTGAAATCGGGAAGTATGAATCCTAGAACTTTCTTCTTCTTTATCAAGATGGTTTTGGCTAATCTGGGTCACTTTACTTTCCATATGAATCTAGGATATGTCAACTTCTACAAAGAAGCTTGCTGGTATTTTTATAGGGATTAAATTGAATTTATAAGTCAATTTGGGGAGTATCACCATCTTAACAATACTAAGTCTTTCAATCACCGAACATGGGATGTTTTGCCAGTTATTTCAATCTTTAATTTATTTCACAATATTTTGTATTTGCTTAGAGTATAAATTTTGCACTTCTTTTTAAAAATTTATTTCTAAGTATTTTATTCTTTATGATGCTATTGTAAATGGAATTTTTAAAAATTTCAGCTTTGTATTGTTCATTCTTAATATATAGAAATACAATGGATTTTTCTATATTTTTCTTTTATCCTGCAAACTTGCTGAACTTGTTTATTAGTTCAAATAATTTTTGGTGGCTTCTTATAGGATTTTCTTCATGCAAAATCATTCATCTGCAAAATCTGCAAATAGAGATAGTTTCACATCTTCTTTTCCAATCTGGATGGCTTTTATCTAATTTTCTTGCCTAATTGTACTGGCTAGAACATTCAGCAGAATGTTGAATAGAAGTGGCAAGAGTTGACATGCTTTTCTTGTGACTGATCTTAGGAAGTCTTTCTTCATTAGTAACAATGTTACCTGTGAGCTTTTCATGGATGTTCTTTACTCAGGTTGTGGAAGTTTCCTTCCATTCCTACTTTGCTGAGTTTTTGTTTTTGTTTTTTTCAATCATGAAAGTCTGTTGGATTTTGTCAATGAGTTTTCTTTATCTGTGGAGATGATTATCTGGTTTTTGTTTTTCATTCTATTGACATGGATTTTTACATTAATTTATTTGAGGATGTCCAACCAACCTTGCATTCCTGGGATAAATTCCACATGGTCATTGTGAATAATTCTTTTTATATGTTGCAGCGATTCTGTTTGCTAGTATCTTGTTGAAGACTTTTGCATCAATATTCATGAGATATATTGATATGTAGTTTTCTTTTCTTATGATGTCATTGTCTGGTTTTGGTAAGAGGCCAATTCTGGCCTCATAGAGTGAGTTGGAAAATGTTACCCTTCTTTTTTTTTTTTAACAAGTACATAGATGCCATTTATTTGGTCCATAAATACAGTATTGTTGTATTTGACTTTTACAAAATATCAAATACAATTAACCTGAAACTGTACCAGTACACAAAAATTGGCTTCTTACACAGGCATACCAGGCAAAAATATGGAACATTTCAAAAATTTGTGTGTATCCTTGCACAGGGGCCATGCTAATATTCTCTGTATTGTTCCAATTTTAGTATATGTGCTGCTTGAAGTGAACACCCTTTCTTCTATTTGGAAGAGTTTGTGAAGAATTGGTCTTCATTTTTCTTTAAATGTGTTACCATTAGTGAAGTCATGTGGGCCTGGGCTTTTCTTTGTGAGGAGTTTTCTTTTTTTATTACTAATTCAATCTTTTTACTTGTTATAAGTCTATTCAGATTTTCTTTTTGAGTCAGTTTCAGTTGTTTGTATCTTTCCAGGAATTTGTCTATTTCTGCTAAGTTATTTAATTAATTGCCATATAATTATTTAGAGTATTCCTTCATAATCTTTTTTATTTCTGCAAGGTTATTAGTATTGTTGCCTTTTTCATTTCTGATTCATGTAATTGTAGTCTTCTTTCTTTTTTTCTTGGTCAATCTTGGTGAAGGTTTGTCAATTTTTAAAATCTTTTCAAAGAACCAAATATTGGTTTTATTAATTTTTGCTATTATTTTTCTATTGTTTATGTCATTGATTTCTGCTCGAATCTTTATTATTTCCTTCTTTCTGCTTATTATTCATTTAGTCTGCTCTTCTTTTTCAAGTGTCATGGTAAAAGTTGGATTATTGATTTGAGAGCTTTCTTCTTTCTTAATATAATGCTTCATTTATATCTATAATTTTCCCTCTGAGAACTGCCTTTGTTGTATCATATAAGTTTCGTTATGTTCTGTCTTCATTTTTATTCATCTCAAAGTATTTTCCAATTTTCCTTGTGATTTGTTCTTTAACTCTTTGGTTTAGGAGTGTGCTGTTTAATATCCACATATTTTGAGTTTCATAAATTTCTGTTATTGATTTCTAATTTCATTCCACTGTGATCAGAGAACATACTTTATATTATTCAAATTCTTTCAAATTAACTGAAGTTTGTTCTATGGCCTAGAAATAACAGCTTTTTTATAACCTAATCTCATAAGTGGCATCCCATCACTTTTGCTATATTCTGTTTGCTATAAGGTAGTCACCAGGTCCAGCCCACAGATGAGGAAAGGGTATTATACAGGGTATAAATACTAGGAAGAGAGGATTCTTGGGAACCATTGTAGAGGCTGCCTATCACATATGGTAAGATAAGACTCGTTTATTATACAAGTTTTCAAATGGTAAGGTAAGATTGCACCATGTCATGTTTCTAATAATAGCTTCTTTAGTTGGGTTTTATGTTCCAAGAGCACTGATAAACATGGTTGCCAGAGCCCTACCCCAGAGGAGGTGGGCTGTTAATTTTTAAAGAAATGGAATGGTGGATCATATTATTTTTTTCACAATTTGTCCTTTGTTCCCTACCTTTGCCATGGCTCACTGTTGGAGGATAATATGTTGTCATCTTACTAACTTTATTTATTTATTTTTAAAGATTTATTTATTTTATTACATATTTCCCCTCCCCCCCACCCCCCCGCTGTAGCGATGCGCCGGGACTGGTCACTGCGCAGGCGCGGCTTTCCCCGCTTGTGGGCGGCTTCTGCTTCCATCCATTCATGGCCGGCTTTCAGTTCGCGGGTGGCTGGCTGCGCTCCATTCACGGGCGACCTGCCCTGCCTGTGGCGGCTTTTGCCTGTCCGTGGCAGCTTTTTGCCCTGCCCACGGCGGCTCCGGCCCGCCCATGCGGCTTGCCATTCTCAAGGCGGTCTGCCCGCTAGGAGAGGTCCCCGGGAACCGAACCCGGGGCCTCCCATGTGGTATGCCGGCGCCCTATCCACTGGGCTATCCAGCCGGCCCCATCTTACTAACTTTATGTTCAGCTATGTGACTTGCTTTGACCAATAGGACATGGTGGGAAGGAACACTGTCCCAACTCTAAGCAAAAATGTGTTTCTTATCCTCTTCTATTCCTGCCATCCAGAATGAAAACAAACAAACAAAAAAACAAACAGCATAATGAGAGACACATGACACAGACCTGAACTAGAGTCAGGCCTAACCCAGCTGAGTCACCACCAACGTGCAGACCTGAAAGTGAAAAATATTTATTTGTTGTTAAAAGCGCCTGAGATTTGGGGGTGCTTTACTGCTGCAGCAAATGTTGACTGATACAAATAGGGACAACAGGGATAGAACAAATATCCCAAAAAATGTCCATTGCTTTTAGTAATCTGTTTCCAAATTCCAATAAAGCTAATTGAAGCCCAGTCTCCATAGCAATTCTATGGGAAAATGCTGTTTCAAGACAGTTCAGTCCAAAAGGCTCCTTTATGACTTTAGCAAAATCCTTCAGGCCCTCTAAAGACTTTGAGCACAAAATGATATATATCTATTTATTTTTTACCAGCAATTTCAAACTATCATGTTTAAAACTTGGCAAATGTTCCGTTTTCTAAAAATTTCGATATTATATTTCATCACTGTCAAAAACTTTTCAATTTGTTTTACATTTTAGTTTAGTTGTCATTGAATCCAAAGAGTGAAAGAGGAAATTTTCACTCTATTATTAACTCAGTGGGGTAGTTGTTTAGATGGTATGTGATTGTGCTATATCCCTCAACACAGAGGTATAAATGTGAAAAGGATTTAGTAAACAACATGTTGCCTCTAAATATCTCTGGGAACATTGATGTAAATCTCACAATTCTAGTCCTTATCTGAAAAAGAAATGTTGCACAGTGTAGGACATTCTCATTTTAGTACTTTGTTTTATTTATTTGTTTTTAACTCCTTATCTGCATGTTACAGTTTGATGTAATTATGAATTCCAAAAATCGATATTGAATCATGCTTGTAAACTGATCTGTTCATCTGGACATGATTGGGTTATGATTAGGGCCTTGACTGGGCCACATCAGTAGGGCGGTGAGCCCTGCCCTTCAGTGGGTGTGGTTTCAAGTATAAAAGGCAAGGCCAAAGACAGAGGGAGCAGATTTGAGAGGCAGATTTGAGAAGCAGTTCTGATGTTGGAGAGGATGCCCCAGGAGAAGACAAGTGAGCCTTTCGCCTGATAGTCTACAGCTGCAGCCCTGAGAAGAGAGGATCCCAAAAAGCCTGAACCCTGACAAACGTTGGCAGCTGTCTTGCTCCAACACGTGGACTTTGGTGAGGGAAGAAACTTATGCTTTGTGGCCTGGTAACTGTAAGCTTCTACCCCAAATAAATTCCCTTTATAAAGACCAACCAATTATTGGTATATTTGCAAAGGCACCCCTTTGGCTGACTAATACACTGCATATGCAAAGAAAATAAATTAAAAAAAAAAAAACCCTACCAAATTATTTAGCACCATCAGGGCCAGAAATTATCATGAATAGACCTTTGAGTTATTTGGGCATGTTTTGTATGTGTGTGAGGAGCTAAACTGGCATTATCCAGAGTGATTCCTAAGGCTTCCAAAACTCATTTATTGTGAGGTCAGTCTTCTGTTTTGTGGCCCATTAGTCCAATTGTTATACAATTTATATTCAAGGACAAATGGTCATATATTCAAAGTTACATTAGAAAAAAAAATGATTCAAGTGGCAAATTAAAACCTGTGGATTAGACCAAGGTAATGGCATAAGACACTGCAGGGTGCCATTCCCCCACAGAATCTTAGAACAACAAGCAAAAAACTGGCAGAGCCATCTTCCTCAGCTACAGAAAATAGTTGAAGGTTTGCAGTAATTGAGCAAGTGCCAAATCAAGAAAACACAGCTTTAAAAACCTGTAGGAGGGAGCTGATGTGGCTCAAGCAATTGGGCACCTGCCTCTGAGGCGGGAGGTCCTGGGTTTGGTTCCTGGAACTCCTAAAGAAGACCAGTAGACACCACAATAAAAAGATGCCCCAATCAGCAGAGGACGCAAGCAGCAGGGAGCAGAAGTGGTTCAAGTGGTTGGGTACTCACCTCCTACACGGGGGTCCCAGGTTTGGTTCCTGGTGCCTCCTAAAGAAGATGAGCAGACAATGAGCAGACAGACGAGGGAGCCATCTCGGGGTGGGGGTTGGGGCAATAAAAATTTAAGAAAAAAGAAAGTTTAAAAAAAAGGTTTGAAAAACCTGTAGAAGAAACTTATGGC
>PVKH010012084.1:0-17458 GCA_004027955.1 Chaetophractus vellerosus | reverse complement strand
ACAGCAGCTGAGATACCAGGCCATTTTAAGTACTTTGCCTCTGTCAAGAGATATTTGCTGAATGAATGAATAAATGAATGAATGAATGAATGAATGAATACATGCATGCATGCCAAATGCCTAGGATAGACAGGTCTCTAAGAGGGTGTCCTGTGGGCTGGAGGGTATCAGGCCATCTTCTTGGGGAGACAATAAGAGAAGTATAAAAGAGGGAGCAGACACCTCAGAGGGGAAATTCTGTGAGCACAGGTGTGGAAACAAAATCATGGGGGTTCAGTGAGGATAGCTCATGAGGAGCACAGGGTCTGTGTGAAAGTTCATGGTTGATAAGACTGGAAAAAAAGCTTGGGGTCAGATCCCAGAAGGGCTTTGAATGACTGGATACACAGTTTGGGGCTGAGTGTCCATAGCAGCAGGGCCTCTGCAGGCCTCGGAGCGGGGAAGACTTTTTAGAACAAGGACTCTGACCACTGAGGGGAGGAGCTGCCAGGTAGGGGGGGAGGGGGGCCCCATTAGGAGCAGTGTGCAGTGCAGGTGAGAGAGGAGTAGAGGGCGTAGGTGCAGACTGGCCCCTGTCCAAGGAGCAGGAAGGACCGTGGCGAGTCCTCCAGGTCCTGTTACTCAGGCCAAGGGCTGGAAACCTAGCTCGGGCCTTTGCTTCCCTGCCAGCCAGCCATGGCCCCCCGAGTCAGCAGAAAATCCCAGCTCCAGGGAGGAGGCGGCACACAGCCAGAAGCTGCTGAGGGAGCACTGGCAGCAAGATGCCATTGTACGTCCGCAATCAAGATATTTCAGAGGAAATCAAAGGCACCAACTGGGGAAATGATGTGTGCACACTTGTGCTTTCTCTCTCTCTCAAACACGCGCAAACTTCTGCCTCCAAAATGGGTCAAGTGAAGGCTGTGGGCGTGGGTTGGGGAGGGAGGACTGGGGAGGAGAGGGGGCCCAGGAGCAGCTTGGGGCCGCGTGCCTGCTCACCCTCCTGGCAAAGGGGGTGGCAGCAGCTGCAGGGTGGGGCGGGACAGGAGGGTAAATACACACCTCCCCGTGCATGTGGATAATGCCCACAGCTGCCCTGCCTGCCTCGCGTTCATTAGGCCCAACTGTTTCAGGAGCGGTGGCAGGCGGCAGGAGGGGGTGATGTGCCCATTCACAGACAGGGGTAGAACGACTGCGAGCAGCTGTGCAGACACCCCTCCCCTCCGCCGCGATCAGCAGCACAGCCTCTGAATGCCCCTTCTTCCCTCCTTCTCTTCCAACCCACTGCTCTGCCAGATCTGGAGGTCTCAGGGTGGGAAAGGGGCCTGGGAAGGGAGTCTTCAGATTGAACACGGGGGAAGAGGGGTTTTTCTTACAAATCAAGCTCTTTCTCCCCTTCTCTGCAAATGCCATCTGTAGCCTCCAGGCAGGAAAACTGCTTTGGCCCTGTCATCTGGAGGCCCAAGGGAAGCCCCCTTCATATACAAAAGCCCCAGATCAGGCTTGCCCTGTGCCCCCAGACAGATCCAAAGGGGGGGGGGGCTGGTCCGCCAGCAGGATTCTGTGGCAAGGAAGGGCAGGGCGGCAGGAAGCTGGGCTCCAACCCCCCAGGGCAAGTGGCCCAGGCGGCACAGAGTGGGGCAGTGGGGCGGGGGGCTGGCTGGTGTGATGTGTGATAGGCAGGGCCACCACGCACAGCTGTGCAGCTTGTACCCTGCACAAGGGCACCCGTCTGAGGGGCCCTCAGCTGGTGCCAAACCTTGCACCCTGGTGTGGGGCATCCTCTCCCACAAGGTGACCAGCTTCCCCTTCACAAGGCAGGGGGAGGGATGGTCAGTGGGCAGACTCCACGTGTCTGTTCTGTAGTCTGCCCTTCCTTCTCTCCCTCCAGCAGCGCACTCTCAGGGCTTCTGGCCCTTTCACTCCAACATCCCCTCGCCTCCATTTTGGCCCAGGGAACTGGATCCAGGGGTGCTGCCGAGCCGTGGGGGAGAAGAGAGGCAGCTATCCCAGGCCAGATCCCAAAACGCAGCAGCCCCCCCTGTCTCTTTCCTTTGGCCACCTCTGCTGGTGGCCTCCAGGGCAGCAGCCAGTGCTGGGGCTCTGGGGATGGGCCTTGGGGATCCTGGAGGGTGGTGTCAAAGAGGGCCTAGGGCTTCCCCCTTCCCTAACCGCTCCTAGCAGTGAAAGGGCCTGCTTTTAGGCAGGACAGCAAGGGGCTTTTCAGTGAGTAGTCAGGAATCCCAGCGAAGCCACTTCCTAGCTGTGTGACTAGCAGGTGACAGCCTCTGTGGGCCATGGTTTCCTCACCTGGGAGATAGGGATGGTAACGGCCATCTTGCAGGGCTAGCCAGACATCAAATCCACTAATCACTAAAAGGAGTAGTAGGTAGCTTGCTTAGCTACATGTTAGTTCCGCCCCAAACCCTTGTACCTGTCAGCTTCAGGCATCCAAGCAGGGGCCTCTTTAAACCTCTGTCTCCTTGATTCAGCCTGCTCTCTGCAATTCTGCCATTAATGTTTCATTTCTTTAGCAAAGGCTTTTTGATCCCTGGGACCCTGGATTTCACTCTGGGGAAAGAAACTTCTCCAAGTTCTTTTGTGAGGAGGATTCCTTAGTTCCTTTCCTAGAGCAGGGATTTAGAAGCCAAAAGGGAAAAAGATATGGAGTGTGAACCTGCTGTCAGACAGGCCTGGGTTCGAGTCCTGACTCTGCCCTTTCTTTCAGTGTGATCGTGGAGTTAAATTAAGTTGCTCCTCCTCAGGACGAAATAAGATAATAACTGTGAAGTGCCTGGTACAAGTGGGTGCCCCCTTCAAATTGTGCCCTGGCTTGGTTGTCGGCCGCATGGCCACATGTCCGTGTGTGCGGCTGGTTCTGGACACACACCCCCCTCCCCAGAGTGCTGGACCAGCACATTCACTGCAGGGAGCGGGAGCTCTCTCTCCCTCCTCCCTGCCCTGCTCCCGGTGGCTTCAGCTTCTCTGGGTTCTGCAGTGTTGGAAAAGGAAATTACTGAACAGATTGCAATTAAGGGGGATGAGGGGGGAGAAAGAGACAGAGGCCCTAACATGCAGCTTGACTGAGCGCTAAACTGTGTTTTTGCCTGGAGCCAATCAGGAGCCTCTGACAAAAGCCTGTTCCCACTTACAAATCTAATTGCAGGAGGTGTGGCTGGGGCGGCCCTGGGAGCCCTAAGAAGACGGGACTGCCAGCACCTCCGGGAAGGCTGTGGGCCGCTTGTAGCCTTGAAAGTTACAGAGCCACTTGGGAGGCGAGGCGAGGGGCAGAAGCCTTGGGGGCCTGAGAAGGCCTGGGCTCCAGCATTTCTGCCAGTTACTATGAAAGACTATGCATTGTTGATACATAATCTTACTGAATCCCTGACAACTCTGTGATCTAGTTGATTATTACCTCATTTTACAGAGAAGAAGCTGAGGCACAGAGGATTCCTACAGTGTGCTAGTAGTCATTGACCTGGGCCAGAATACTTTACATTATCTCTCATTAAAATCTCCCTACACTTTAGCCCCATTTTATAGATGAAGAGCAGGACTCAGAGAAGGTCACTTGCCCATGAACACAGAGCTGGCTTATGGATGAGGAAAGACTTAACCCAGGGTCTCCCTGACTCCAGAGACCACCCTTTTAAAATTGCACTGCATTGTCCTTATACTGAGCAGGGAGTCCTGGGTAGGGCTGCCAGATTTAGTGAAACAAAAACAAAACCTGAAAAAAACCAGGATGGCCAGCTAACTTGAATTTCAGATAAACAGTAAATTATTTTTTATACTGTATGCCCCAAATATTGCATGGGACATACTTACACTAAAATGCATTTGTTGTTTATCTGAAATTCAAGTTAACTGGGTGTCCTGTAATTTATTGGCCCCCCCTAGTCCTGGGGTCTTCTTTCTTTTGCCCCTGCCTCTAGCTCCCCTCCAGTTAAGAGCTTGTACTTTAAAGACAGGGTGTGGGACCAGCTGTGCTGATGTGTCTCTAGACTGCTGAAGTGAGGCTGCCGAAGGGGAAGACGGGAATGGGGGAAGAGCTGTGGTAGTGAAGGCGGCTGTTGCAGGGCCCATGGGAGTGAGTAGCCAAGCCACACTTTTCTGCTCTGGGGGGCAGGGCCCTGGACTGGTGCCAACTCTGCCATCTCCTTGGGCAAGTCTTCTCCCCTCTCTGAACCTCCTCTATAAAAGGAAGACCCAGTATTAGGTGCTGGCAATAGCAAGTATCCCTTCCAGCCCTAATTCTTCCGGTGTCTGTGGGGCTGGACCTGTGCAAAGGATTTATACAGAATCCATGGTTGTGCTGCTGAGAGGACAGAAAGCACTCAGAACTTGGGGCAGGGAACCCCAGGGGAGCAGTGCTGGTCAGGGTATGGAGGAGTGTGCTGGAGGAGGCAGGGGCCAGAGTGTCCTGGGAAATGGGCCATTTGCTGTCTTCGTCCCTGGGAGGCTACAGCCGGCTGCTGATCCAGACCCCGGCTCCAGGCAGCGGCTGAGTGAGCTTGGGCAGAGTCCTGAGCTGAGGCCAGTGCCACTGTTTCCTCAACGGCAACATGGGACTAAAGAAGTATGTGAAGTGCCTGGCACGTAGGCGGGGTTTCAGAAAGGGGAACTAATATTGTTGTTGTGATTAGTATTAATATATCCTTCCTGAAAAAAAGTACCTTGAGGAAAGCTAACTCGTGACAGAACAAACTCTGTCATCGTCATCAAAGAACACAACACATTCCAAGTTGCCTTCATTTCAGCTAAATTTTATTTGCTGGATTTTTGACAGACATTTAAATTATACGTTGAGTTTTGAGTTTTCCACATGACCAAACACCATGTCCCTTCCTTTGATTATCATTTTCAAAAGGGACTATAAAAAAAGAACCTTTCCATGGATCAGACTGAACCCTGAAACCACATGGAGTGCAGAGCTAAAAATAAAAAGAACTAAGAACTGGTCCCTGAGAAGGAAAAGAAAGAGAAATCAAAGCAAACTCTGGCGGGAACCAAAGGACGAATCCTGGTGAAGGTGACATGGCGTCACCCTCCAGGCCAGGCCGGGTAAGGAGTGGCAGGCAGTGAGGGTGGGGCACAGAGTGGCACAAAAATAGCCACCACTTTAGCCCAGAGGGAAATAAAGAAATTTGTCAAAAGCCAGGAGCAAGAGAGGGGGCGGTGCGGGGGATGGACGATGACACTGTCCTCTCAGCAGCTGTGGGGGCCATAGACGTCTTTAACCCTGGCCCAGCATTTCCAACCGCCAGCATAATCGCTGACTTTCAGCTGTGCACCGACATGTTCCCCAGCTCAGCCCACATCAATGACACCCTTGTTTCCATAGTAACCAAGGGAGAGTGAAGGGAAAAGGGTGTACTGCACTGGGCGCAGGGAATCCAGCCAAAAGGAGCCGCACAGGGTCGGGAGGAGCCGGCAGGGAGGAGGGGAGAGGAAGGACTCAAGTTTTTCCCACAGCTGGTTTGAGCACATATCACAGGCCCCTGTCCCAGGCCTTGCCTGTCCTCTTGGCCCCAACCCTCTCTTCTGCACTTTCAGATGCAATGGTGCACAGAGCAAAACTCTTACCAACATTTGACTTATTGGACGTGGGAGATGGGAAAAGAGATATCCTCTTTCTGGCTTCAAATTCTGTCTTCTGGTCATGGCCATAGAGGGTGGGGGTGGGACTGGGGAGAGGGAAAGGGACGTTAAAAGGATTTGGGTTTTGTAAATGGGAGCTTTCAAACTCTGTATTTTCCAGACTTCTCTCATCTACCCCATGAGCCCCACCAGGGGTTCAATAGGGCTCAAAGGGAAGATGAAAGCTTGTGATATAAACAATGTCCCTGTGTCCTTAGCTGAACAACAAATCTGAACACGTACCGAGGCTATCAGAGGAGGGCAAGTGGCTTCTGCCCACGAGCAGAGGCCCTGGGAGGGCTCTTCAAAACAGTTCCCTAAGTTGGTGGTAAAAGAACAAGAATATTTTATAAAACATCCTCTGCCAGAGTCAAAGTTCCATATCACAGTATTTCAAAATTGCAGACCCCAAAGCAAGCATTTTGCCCCTCAGATAGCAACCTTGGTGTAGTTTTTAAGAGCCACATTTGCAGCCTGGTAGAAGGGAAGTTTCTGATTCCTTATAATTCTGTTTTGACTCTGTTCAAAGCTAGAGAGGAGCCTGGGTGATTCAGAGAAACCAGTGGAGGAGGTTGCGGGGAGCAACTAGTTCAGTGGTTTGAAAAACCTCACCTTCCTTTGTTTTGCAAGTCTTTACAGGTCTGTCCAAATCAAACCCAGGGCACCTTTTCATGTCTGGCTTTGTTAATGACTTTCACTCCAGACTGCCTTTAGAACTGGCCATGCTTCTGTCCAGAAAAAGCTGGGTACTGTGGGCCAGGGGCTGGAGTGGCCCCATCAGGTGGCTAACCTGCCTTGCTAGGTTTGGGAAGGGTCACATCCCAGGATGAGAAGGTAGCTGGCCTCCTGCGGCCCAACAGACACTGGGCAGTCTCTTATTCTTTCTCTGAAAGCCCCTCAACTCAGGTAGCAGAACAAAGTTTAATTGAGGAGCCAGGGGATGCTCTGGCCTGCTTTCCCATGTTTGAAGCCAGAGATTTCTTAAGGCACAATGAAACAAGCTATTTTTGCAATACAGGGCACAAGTCGTCTGCCATCCCTCTCCCATGCCTCAGTATTTCGCTGGAGAGAGGGGGAGAAGGCCAGCGGCGGGGGTGACTCTGGCTTCCCTGGGCATACCCTGTGGAACCATGCACACCCATGTTCTTCCCAGCAGCAAACCTCTCCACCATGATCATCCCACACCACCAAGTTGCTGGCTCTGTAAAAATTGATCTCTTCTAAAAATCGATCTGCCTGGCTTTCACAGTGGAGGTTCATGGTAAAGCTGCATTTATTTTTAAAATCTGATAGCAGCAGCCTATTGTGATCATTTAAACACAGAATTCTTTGAGCTTTAGAAATCCCTTCTATAGGATGGCGGTAGAGAAGCCAGTTAATCTCAGAGTCGCCCGCTCACTGCTCCACTGGACTGGAGAAAGCCTGTTTACACCAGCCTGAGCCCTCCATGTGAGGGCTTTTTAAGGACCTTGTAATTTTTCTGGAATTAAACCTCCCACCTCTCCTTACATTCCAGATGTCATTACACTCAAAAGTCATAAGCATTTGCTTCCCTGTGGGCTGGCTAGGGGGCTGGGGCCAGGGTATGTTTCTGTAGTGGCTTGTTTGCAAGAATGGATTTTTTTTTCCTGTCCAAAGGGTGAGGATTACATACACAGTCTCCTACCTGCACGCCAAGATGGTTTAATCATCTGCCATTCCTCCCTTCCCCCGCCAGCAGCTTCCGTCGGAAAGACTAAAACCCTGGCTCACTTGGTAAAAATCACTGACCAGCACCAGCAAACACTATCTGGGGTTTTAAAACCACGGGGAAATAGAAGGGACAGGCCAGTAAGTAAATGAACTCAGCATAAGCTGCTTCTTCCTCTTTTCCTTTTTTTTTTAAAAAAGAAAGAAAAAAGCCCGCTGGAATTGTCTAAACTGCAATGAAATCTCTTGTTCATTTAAAAGATCTCATTTTCTAATCATGTGCTTTGAGACATTTAATACTATTTCAATTATGCAGAGGAAATAATATAATTCCTTTATTTGAAAAATGATACTGAACCTCAGAGATCAGTTAAATCTACTGCTGGAATGGGGATTCTTTTTTAAACTGAGCCGTTCCCTCTCTTCAAACAGCTGTAGCTGTACACAGATGGAAAAACATTTGGTCAGAAAGCAGCAAATTAGTGTTTTTCAGGACAGAACTCGGCTCCCGCAGCTCCTGCGTCTCCATTCGGCTAGATTTTATTTCTTCTTTGCATTGACATTTTTGCAGACCCAGTTCATGCCGTCCTTGGAGGGAAACGGGCAGAGAGAGGCAGTGTTAGTCGCAGGAAAGGCACCACCCACTCCAGCCTGGAAAGGGGCTGGGGTCCTCCCTCCTCCCCCGCCACCCGCTCTAGGAAGGTGGCTCCCCTCAGGGACCCACCTGGCCGCCCCGGGACCTCCCCCGGAGGAGGAGGAAGGCCTAGGAGAGCAGAGGGGGGCCGTGGGACGGGGAGTGCCCAGTGTCGGAACTTGAGATGGGTCCTCAGGAACTCCCTCTGGAAAAATAAACACATCTGCCTGGATCCGAGGCCCGAGTGAGGAGCTATCAGGAAAGATTCCAGCCATTTTTGGCTTTTTCTAAAAGCTGACCTTTGCTAGGGCATTAGATTCAATAAGCCACCCTTCTGGTGCCCTAGTGTGTTACAGTGCGACAGTGTACACTTGGGTTCAATTAAACTTCTTTTTGGAAAAACAAACCAACTGCAGGGTGCATTACTAGACACACACTGGGGCGACGTGCATTTCTTTCTTTTCCTGCAGCACGGCAGAGGCAGATCTGTTTAAAAGGGCCTGGCCTGATTCTTGAGGCTTTAAGCTCTACCAAACGGCGGAACTGAGGAGAACTGAGGAGAAGGTTCCCTTAAAGGCACAGTGACCTTGAAAGTGTCTTCCCCTAGAGGGCCGGAGAGGGACAGAGGTAAAAACCACACAATGCTTAAAGCCACCTGGCAGGTGGCCTGATTTCTCAGGGACGCCAGTGCTGTCAGATGACCTCCTTTCATCCTCCTTTGGAGTCACACCTGCATGCTTTCCCTTTCCCCAGAGTCGGTCCGACCTTCAGGGGTGGGACGCAGCGACCCCTCGGAAGCCCAGAACAAAACCAGAGGGTGCGCCTGCCATGAATCCCTTCCCCTTGCATCTGTCACACACGCTCGCTGAGGTCCCAGCCGCACGTGCACGTATCAGGGTACACACGCCTCGCAGAGTCCCGCATTTCCTGTGACCATGGAACTAGCTGCCGAACCAGAACAGCTGAGACAGCTTAAAGTAATAAATATCAGCTGACACCGTTGGCCATTTGGAACATTAATCCCACAAACAATACATCACTGCGAAAACACCGGCAGGCATCCTATCTCCCGACTAATCTGACCAGAACCTGAATGTACAGTGAAGTGAAACTCCGTGGGCTGCCAGAGGGCACTTGGGCGGGGGCAGCAGATAACCTGACGGTGGGCCCAGCGCGGCCCTCCCGGCCTTTGCTGAGAGGAGCTGGCGAAGGCGAAGGCGAGAGCCCAGCGGGGCGGGGCGAGGCCTGCTGAGGTGGCAGCAAGGGGGACCCCAGGCGCGTCTCCACCTGGGGCAGCCACTGCCTCTGAAGAGCTGAGGCAAATTCTATGACCACTTAGAAGCCCACTTAATGAAAAGGATTAAGTTAAAGAGAAGCATGTTTAATTTTAGTAGCTAATTGGTTTTCAGGAAAAAACGATCACCTGTCAGGAGTCAAAAAAGATTTTTACAAATAAAAGAGGGATGAGTAAGAGAAGTACCTTCTCCCTGCCTGCGAAGCTGAACAGCTCAGCACTTAGACGTGCGTTTCCACCTTCAGGCACCCGCACAAGCACCAGCAAAGGTGCATGCCTCAATATTTTTTCCTTTATAAAGACTCGGAATATTTTATCAAACCATCTTCTCAGAGAGATCAAGAACAGTGTTTCCACACTATATGACTAGCATTTTCCCCCTTGCTTTATGACTATGGAGGGAGGTTCTTTTATTACATTTAACTGAAGATAAATGCAGGCAAAGAGATAAGAAAAATATTTACTCAGCTGCAAGAACCCAAAGCAGAAGGTGGAGGGTGAGGGGAAGCTTTATCCTGGGTATCTGTTATGGAGGCAGCCGGGGGTTTAAACGGTGGAGCCCTGCTGAGGGGCAGTGTCCTCCAGATGTCTGTGAGGGCCAGCGGGGACAAAGCCCTACGAGCCACAGTCCCGCCAACAGAGGGCGCTCCGAGGTCAGTACCCACAGGCCGACGTGCCAGCCCCCGGGGCCTGGAGAGCTGCCTCCCCAACCTGAAGCGGGGGAAGCACAGGGAGACTGAAAAGGGGGCAAAGCCGCGTGGCTGCCCCAGGCCTGGGGAGGCCCCTCTGATCTGAAGGTGGTAGGTGAGGCATGTGGGGTAACAGCCAGTGGTGATAATCCATCTTAAATCAAATCAGGGGCAAGCTGTGCAAGTTACCAACTAGAAAGGCAAGGCAATAGTGTGTCCAAGATCCTGGGGGGGCGGGTCCATGTCAGACTTGCTTAAGGTTGTAGTCACAGAACCCAGCATGGCTTCTGGCCTACAGCAGACACTTAATTTATATCTGTTAAATTAATAAGAATAGCTAACAGTTGAGGGTTTACTATGTGTTTGGCACAATTTTAAGCATTTTGCATACTTTTTTTTTTAAACCTTACAACAACCCTGTGACATAGGCACTACTATTATTCCCATTTTACAGATGAGGAAATGAAGGCAAAGAAAAGTTAAATAACTTTCCTAAGGCCACCTATTTATACATGGCAGAGGTAAGGTATGAACCCAGGCACTCTAGCTCCAGCATCAGTTTACCATTTCTTAATGGCTGTGGGGCACTGCTGGGAGATGAGCTCTGCCTCAAGCTCAGGGGGGTGTTGGGAATCACTATGAAGTTAGGAAGGGGGCAATTCCAGTTTTTCCTTCATTATATGTCTTCCAGCTGAACATAAGGGTCTGAGACTGGAGCAGACCCCTAGTCAAGCACCCTGCATGGTTCTGTTTTGGCTCCGAAGATGCCAGAGGCTGTTTCTGGCCACTCAGCTTTCAAGATTCCTGGGCGCATCATCTGAGCATATTAACTCTCCACAAAGCCCACGACCTCTAGGGGAAACTTTACATTTAGGGACAACACAGTTGCAGGAGGAATGTTCTACTTCTTATGTTTAAATTAATATGCCACACCACTCTTGCTTTAATTTGGTAAGGCTTTTTTTTTTTTTTTTAAAACAGACAGCTGAGAAAAGGTGATTGCTTACTTGAAGTAGGTGACTGCTCTGCCTCCAACAGAAGGAAATGAACTCATAGGCTTGTTTAATAGTTGGACCTTTATTGTTCAAAACTGGTTTGGCCAATTTTCTGTGCGTTTGATCTTCATCATGAGGATGACAATCTTCTGATATAAATTGTCCTCCCATTCTGCCCCCACGCCTGCACCTCCCCCGGCCAATCTTGCTGAAACTGAATTTGAATTGATTAGTTTCAACTCAATAATAGAGACTAGAGAGACATCAAACCTCAAATATTGAGCTTTATTTGGCCTCATGGAGAGGGAATAAATTTTTACCATGTCACGATATTATTCCCTATTACAACTCCTGGGAAAAATCTAAAGCTGCCTCTAACCATATGGGTGGGAACCCACTTACACAGACCTCCTTCCTTCTATAGGAAGAGTGGTCTCTTACTGTACCACTCTTTTTAATATGATTTCCCTCCAATGAATCCATCACTGCTCTATGGCTGGAAGGAAGCAGTGGCAGCCATGGTTGGATGGGCCCTGTTTTGAAAGCCATGACGACTGCGCGGTCACATCAGTAATTGCTTTAAGATGACGAGGCGCTCAGACTCTGGCTGAGCAATGTGGCTTGTCCCATTGTGCCATTAGGCCCCCAGGGTCAAGGAGCAGCTGGATGCAGCATATATAAAATAATGCTTGCTATTAATATTTTTTTCTGGCTACAAAGGGCACTACACCAGAGAGAGCGAGCAAAATCACTTATCCTGATCTTTCTTTCTTAGTCTACAGGTTTTTGAAAATTTAAAAATAAACCCAAGGTCTGACTTGCAAATAAGCAGTGCCATGTACACTTGGAGTCAGTAACAACTGATGCCAGGCCTAGCGAGAAGTGGTAAATATAATTTTTTAAAACATCGAAATTCTAATGGAATTTTAAGGGAAAAGTCCCTTAGATCAAGGAAAAAGAAACAAACTAAACTGCGGGCTGGTGAATGTTTAGTGTTCATCCACAAGGCTGGCTCTGAAGGGCAGCTCGCATGTCAGTGTGCAGACTGCTAATGAGCCGTTCGTTCTTTCTACGGAAGGGAGGCATCTGAAAGACAACTGTGAACTGGACCATCGCTCCTGTTTGGGGGAGGGAGGGAGGAAATGCGGGATAGATGTAAATAGAAAAGGTGAGGCAGTGGCATGGAGGACAATACCCAGGAGAACCTTCTGCTAGCTCACAGCTATTGGCTTAGGCAGGTCTCTGTAATGACTAGGCTAGAGACCAGGTCAAAACTGCTGCTCTCTGCTGTGAAAGGAAATTCGTATCAGGTGTAATTTTAATTAAACACACACACACACACACATACACGATGTTTTAGAGGGAAAAGGTCTTCAAACATGTGAAACCATAACAGCAAGGACAGTTGTAGTTTGGGGTTCAAATTCAGGTCTGTAGGTAGAAGAGGGACTGATTTTTCCTTTGCTCACAATATTCTAGGCACCCAAGGGAAAAGAAAAGAACAAGAGTCCCA
This sequence comes from Chaetophractus vellerosus, assembly GCA_004027955.1. NCBI lineage: Eukaryota > Metazoa > Chordata > Mammalia > Cingulata > Chlamyphoridae > Chaetophractus > Chaetophractus vellerosus. Next base: position 5,025 of record PVKH010012084.1, on the reverse strand, counting down.
GTGCTAAATGGTATGTGCTAGGAGAGGCCCTAGCAACCCTGGCCTAGCCTCAAGGGCACAGAGGGAGCCTTTCTTCATGTTTATAAGGGCATCTGGCTGAGGGAGTTTTAAGTTGTCCTCCCAGACATTTTTCAGTTCCTCCTCTTTCTGCCTTCGTCTACTTGACATAACTGGGTCTATTCTGATCACTCCCCTGGACTCTGGGCCTCGCAGCAGGACACTTTCCAAGATTGATGTTCTCCTTCAGCTTCTTGTGCCCTTTACCTATTCTCTGCTCTTGACAGTTTCCCATGAAAACCTGCTTTAATTATATGATGGGCCTGCCTCCGTCACCATCAATCAGGCAAAGAAAGACTGTTTCAAACCCTCTAAAAGCCCACAAAAGCCGATTTCCACATATAGAGCAGGGGCTGTTGGATAATACATGGTATTTGCCTACAGAACCTTCAGAACAAGGCCCTGAAATCCACTGTAAGAATCACTACCTTCCACAGTGTCCAATCAGGCACCTAAGCCACTCACCTAATGAGAAGTGGCACCACCTAACAAACATGGGGCTGCTCCCCTGCTTGCCCACTCTAGGGTGCCTGCTATTTATAACTTTGATTAAACATACACACACCCAACATAAATAGAGATGCTGTTTTCAAATACTTGAAACTATTAACAGAGATTCTAGGATTCTTTTTTTTTTTACCTTTGTACATTTTCTTTCCTGGTCATTAGAGCTGTGGGGCTAGATGCTACCTGGACCATATGGTGTCTGATCATTTTGATAGCTTTGCCTATGATTGATCAACTTTTTTTTTTGGGGGGGGGGAGATGAAACAGGAATTTAGGGAATTTTAGTAATTATTACACAGTATCCATGTCTGAAAGTGAACCCCAAATAAGATATTATGGACATTTTTTCTGGTGAAATTTTTCATGTTTTAGGAATACTTTTCACCTTAATTAACAAGAATCATTAAAGGCTTGCATTTCACCTAAGTAAGGCAGGAAAGGAATTCCATTTTAGTGACTCTTTTTAAGGTGAAAACCAAGAAATTGGCTGAGTGTGCAAGAGCTTAGGTGAGAAGCATTCCCTGAAGGAGGGACACAGTCAATCAGTGCCACACAATGAAGAGCACTTCCAGAGAAAAACCCCACGACCTTTTTCCAGTCCCCAAAGGTTACCATTAAAGGACAATAGACAGCAGATTCCCTTCTTAATTAACATTTTTATTAAATAACCCATTTCAAATAATGGTTAAATTCTCTAAATTTATATCATTCTATTAACCATAATCTAATCTCATTAACCTTGAAATCCCAGTCTTAACTACCCAATTCTATACACGATGGTACTATCTACTAAACTAATTAAGTGACCTTCAAACTATTTCTCCTCCATATAAAATCATCATTTTTTTTTGGCTCATAATTCTTTGTTGAATCTCTCTTGATATCATTTCCTGTGAACTCAGTTGCTGAAGGTCCCTGATCTGAGAACTTTCTTATCAAAATCAAACCAGACTTACTATTCTCACTTTATTCAAATTGGTTGATTTCAAAGCCCTCTAACTGCCTGATCGCTCACTGCCTCTTTTTTGGCTAAAGATCCTGCGACTTAAAAAGCACTGCATTTCTATGGTGGCAACATGCCCAGTTCATAGAGCTCTATCCTTGTCATCTCAGTGGGGTGGGGTGGGGGTTGGGAAGAAAAGGACATGAGCTCCCTCAACTACCTCCGGGCTTCTCTGAAGCAGTGCCCTTGACTTTAATGCCACCATTCTAAATTCTAATTCTAGATAATTCTAGTCCTAAGACTGGCTGTAAAAACAACAGCCTCACTGTTAATTCCTGTTCAGCTTTTTCTTCCTTTCAACATTTTGGCCAAGTGGAAAAAGATTACAGAGCTGTCAGTTTCCATTTTCTTACAAGTATGCACCCAAAATGTATTTATTTTCTTTAGCGTCACCTTTATAGCCGCCAAGCTCAAGATGTTTTCTATATTCTATGTCTGTGTTCTAAACCATTTAAAAAGTCAGAGTTCTCTTACTGAAGTGGTTTGTAGAAACCCCTCCTGGGCCTCATCCTCAAACAAAATAACCTTAGGTAGGTCTCATCAATCCATCATATGTACCATCAGAGGGAAATTCTTTAGGCAAAACTCAATGATTTTTTTAGATTGGGTTATAACCAGAGAAATTTAAGTAAAATTATCATAGTTTACTTATCCAACATGATCCTGTGTTGCAGTATGCTTGCTGGACTGCCTTGTAAATTAAGCTGGAAAATACAGTATTTAAAAACCTGATAGATATGTAATTACATATGTAATTGTGATTGTATAGAGGAGACTCTAGAAGAATATAACTATTTTTGATAGATAGTTCCTTTGTGAAATGTTATTAGGAGAGAGGAAAAAGAACTTTTCACTTTTTAACTTTATGTATTTTTCTATGATTAACAGTGATAATATAATACTTTTATAATATAAGAATCTGGAAAGGAAAAACAGAAGGAAATAAATAAGGCTAACAACAACAACAACAAACCCCAACCCCCACAACTCTCCCAAACCTAAACCCCATGGAGACCCACAGAGCTGCAGAATCCATTTTGTGGATGTAGACAAGGTAATCTCTGAATAGTTAAGTGGTCCCACAACACACACAAGTGCATGAAGGCCTTCTGAGGGTGCAGGCATAGAAGATCTGGAGGAGGGGAATGCTTGCCCTGTGCTGACTGGTCTGCCCTTAGATTTAGAGGCCAAGCACAAAAGCAGGCCTAGGCTGCTTGTGTAACAAAAAATAAATAAATAAAAAATGAAAAGAAGTAAACCAGATGGAACAACTCAGAGAGTTCTAGGAAGTGATTATTTGCTTGAGATAAAAGTCTTCAGGCAGTTTAAAGACAAATCAGTGTCGAATGTCTTAGGAAGGAGGGAAGAAGAATATTAGAAGGGAAATGGAAAGAAGCTGCAGGACAATGATGAAGAATCAAATCTCAGGCTCATATAGCAACGCGCCAAGTTCAGAGAAAAGCAAACCAGTCATGCCATTAGAGACACATGCCATATGGCAATGAGGGAAGATATAATTTCTTTAGATGTTGTTAATCCCCCACAGCATCCTACAGCAGTACTGTCTGGTTCTCACAGTACTGGCACATCCCTGGCAGGTATACCAGATGACTAAAATGAGGCATGTGGTACATGCTTTGGGCTTCAGAATAAAGTAGCCCTAGAAGAATGACTTCATAGTATCAAATGATTTGAGGCTGCCTGGTAGGAAGCATCAAGAGCTGAAACTGTTTATCATTCTTTGAGGAGATAGCCTCTCAGGTATCTGGAATACAACCATTTTCTTCCCTAAATTAATATAAAATGGGGTGGGGTGGGGTGGTAGCTTCTCTTCAGGTATATAGTGCATCAGTACAAAGCAGGGGCTTTGTGTCAGCAGAAACCTTCCATTGGGGAATCAACCCAAAGTAGCAGGAAACAGACACCAACTCTTAGGGAAATGGAGAAAAACAACAACAAAAAAAAACCCACAAAAATATTTCTAAGGTAACTATTGTCCAGGATTATTGACAGCTCCTCACCTTGAGAGTACAAGTATTTAGCATCCATAATATTAGATACAACACAAAAGTCCAACTCAATCAGCAAAGAATCCTAGAGTTAGAAAGGATTTTAAGGACTGATCAGACCTCTTACCCAACAGGGAAAGCTCATTGCTTGTGTGGGATGGTTTATCCATGGCTTTCCTGAAACAGTCTATGATAGATTGATTGTTAAGGAGAAAAGAACCAAACTCCTCCATGGCCTTCACATCCTGGAATAGTTTATCTGCCAGTCAAAGGCTATTTGTTTTGTATCTTTTTCTGTTAGATCAGCACAACCAATGATACAGACCACCTAGGTTGACTGCCATTTTCCCATGTGACCAAGCTTTCCTTGTAATCTCACCTGCACGCCCTCTCCTGTGAGAGCTGAGCAAGACTGGATCTGCCAGACTCGGTCACGAATAGTATGCAAGTTCAGTCCTTCTGCAATTTCAGAAGCAGGGGCTGCTGTGAGCAAATCCTGCTTATTAGCAAAGATGAGCACTGGCACACAACTTAGCTTTTCTTCCTCCAGTAATTCAGCTAGTTCCTGGATCATTTTGGAACATTTGGGGAGGGGTGGAGAGGAAAGGATGAAAATCTGTATTCAACTATGTATCTTTAATTAAAAAAAAAAACAAAACAGTTAAGCTAATCGACCAGCAACTTTCAAGGGCAGTGGTTAGTTCTCAGATTTTAAGCTGTGGAAAAATCCCTTGGCAGATTCCTCATGCTAACTTAGTAAAGTCTGAGCTAGGGCCCAGGAATCTCCAGTTTAACAGGCTCCCCAGGTGATTCTGCTATAGGTAATTCATAGATCACACTTTGAGAAACACTGTTCAATGTTGAATACAAGTAGCTGGTTAAAGATTCAAAGTTTACTCAAGGTTTATGATGTGTAAATAACTTTCAATGCATAGATATAAATATGTAATTTAAAATGAATATGACAATTGCTTTAGAGATTAATTCTGCTTTAACAATCTCTGCCTACAAAACACGCATGCACATACATTACATTTTATTAAATGCACATCCTAAAATACCTGTATTATTTCATTTGGTAAGGCCCTGATTTTTGGGGTATAGGTTGGGATCTAAACTGAATGTTAATTCTGTCTGCAATAAGTACCTAAGAGAGTATAAATACTTACCTAAATGATAAGTCCCACCTCTCCCCCATTAAACCCACATTTTTGCTAGGTCACATGCCTGGACTCTCAAAGGGAACGGGGCAGTTCAAGGGTCAGATGATAATATATGATACCCTTCACCTCCATTCTTGTGTTTAGCATTGGTTCACAAGAGTGATGAAAGAGAAATCATTAAGGTATGGAAGGGAGATGGGAGTCTGGAGAGTTCTCAACCTAATTCCCAGGAAAAAGGAACACAAACATGGGGACTGCTACCTTTGGAAGGCCACCTGTGGTAGTT
>PVKH010012083.1:0-17439 GCA_004027955.1 Chaetophractus vellerosus | reverse complement strand
TTTTTTACAAAAAAAAACCTTATTTAATAAAAATATTCACATATACATGGATAAAAAGTTTTCTTATCCAATATCCTTTTTAGGATGCTTTGTACTTGGAAAAAGTAATCCTGAATCTATGACTGGTGCTAATATTTTAAATCGACTTTTATCTGTTAAAAACACCATAGTAGAACAAATAACAACAACAAAGCACTACTCCTTTGATTTTACTTTGAAATAATGTCAGTTTAATTCAGATGTCAAAGTGTCTGCTTTCTCCAGCCAGTCCTTCCAATTGTTTCATTAAAATAGGAAAGATGACTCAGGTTCGTTGTTTGCTCTCAGTGTAGGTAGCCTTTTTTCTTAAAGGTATAAAATAGAAACATACATCTTAAACATGTACTTCATGAATTTCTCCAAATACATGCATCTCTACAACCACTCAAATTCAGATATAGAAAATTTCTCAGAGGGTACCCTCTGGCTCCTTCCCAGTCAAACCTACTGTTTACAGCTACTCTGGTTTCTATCACTATAGAGTAGTTTTACTTATTCTTGAAATTCACATAAATGGAATAATACACTGTAGTCTTTTGTATCTTGCTTATCTTTATGTCTGTGACATTCATCAATGTTGTATGCCAGTCCACTCTTTTCTACTGCAGTGTTGTGTTTCATTTTATGACTATGACACAATTTTTTATCTACTTTATTGTTGATGACATCTGGGTTGTATACAGTTTTATGCTAATAAATTAAAGCTGCTATGATCATTCTTGAAGCATTTTATACTCTGATTTCTTTTGAGTACTAGGGTAGGCATATATTCAAATTTAGTAGATACTGCCAAAAGTTTTCCAAAACAAATGTACCATTTTTACACCCACACCATCAATATATGTGTGTAAAATGTATGTCCCACACCCTTGAAAAACTTGATTTTATCAGTCTTTTAAATGTTAATCATTGGTGGGTAAATAGAGGTATTTCCTGTTTTTTTTTTCTTAATTTTTCTTTATTATGGTTTTAATTTGCACCTATCTGATAAGTAATGTTGTTGCACACTTTTACATATGTTTATTAGTCAAATGGGTATTCTGTTTTGTAAAGAGCATGGTCTACTCTTGTCACCATTCTTCTATGGTAGCAGTTCTTTTTATAGTCTTTACCTGAGTTCTTTCTTGGGACCTCACTTGCAAATATCTTCTCCCTTCCAGTGCCTTTTCTTTTCACTCTTATTAGTGTCTTTTACTGATGTTGTGTTGGTAATTTGTTTCTTAGTTTGTTTGTTTAACTTTATGAGAATTAGAAAGATGTTCAGATTACTTCAAAAAGGGTTCGTGTTAACTCTAAATCAGTACTTTGGAACCATGCAAATTCTGAGACCCTGGGTTTGAGCAATATCTTATTTGGTTATTATAAAGAAGAATGGAAATATTTTAAGGTTCTTTCTAGCACTATAATTCTATGTTGATAAGTTAAGTGTCACTGTATGAAATTCCATTTTGTGAAACATTGAGTTTTGCTACATTCTACATTATTATTATACTAAACAGTATATTTCTAAAAAGTTTTAAGCATGGTGGCTCTAAATATAATTACCATCATTACACAAATGAATCATAGAATAATGTGAGAAAAATGGAGCTGCTGCTGCATTGCTAAAGTCCTATACCCAACACACTCCATAGTTTCAGACAACGCAGAGCACTAAGGGTTTCATTCTAAGAACTTCTATCAGACAGACATCCAAAGAACATCCAGACATGGAGACTTCTGTATTGACTTTAGAAACAAAAAATATATCTAGTCTTAACTTTATTGTGACACTTCATCACCTAGAATATCTGATAAGTGAGTGATGCTGATGTTGCCCTGTGTGGCAGTTTGAGATTATTTATAAATCCCAAGAAGAGAAAGATTATATTTGTAAACTAATCTCTTCCTCTGGGTGTGATACCCTTTATTGTATTAAATTCAAAGGAATTAGATTTACTTGATAAAATCAATTTAGGGCTTCTCATTGGGTTATGTCAATAAGGTGTAGCCCAAATTGAGTTCCTGTCCCCTTGGTGGGCTCATATAAACGGATACTCACTCGAGTAGACACACTGAAGAGAGGAGCTCAACACATGGAAGAGGAGAGAGCTCTGTCATGTTTGATCCTGGGGCCCGGGGGAGAGAGGAGGCATTTGACTGACAGTTTGCAGCTGAAGACAAGAGAGTAGCTGAGCCGCTGAGAAGGCCCAAAAAGATCCCAGCCCTATGCCAGAGACTGATACAAGAAGTTCTGAGAAACCAGGCAGAGATCAGCAATCATCTTGCTTCAACATGTGGAAACTGACTTTGGTGAGAAAATGACCTTGAGTTGGACTCTTTAGGACCTTGTAACTGTAATCTTTTACCCCAAATAAATACCTTCTAGAGAAGCCAACAGATTTCTGGTACTTTGCATCAACACCCATTTGGCAGACTAATACACCCTGTTTATTACAATAATAATAATTATTATTATCATTTTCCAATTCAGCATCCTAGCTAGTTATAATCAAAGCAGATTTACTATATTAGTTTTGATTTATTAATTTGTCTTGTGTTGTTTTTGAAGGCAGAGATGACTTTAAGAATGGGTATAATAAAAGTCAGAGCCAACATTTTTACTGCATGCTAACTGGGCCCCAGGTTACTGCTAGGATTGTTTACTAGCATTACCTTATTGTATCCTCACAACAATCTGATGCTTTAGTTATTATTATTATCCCATTTTATAGATGATGTTAAGTAATTTACCAAAAATCACACATTCACAATTGGCAGAACTATAGTTCCTCTAGTTTGACTACAGAACTTATGGTTTCTATGGAATCTGAGAAGCCCTGCACTTTTTCTAGAATTACCACAAAGACTGGAGTTTTCACTGCTAAGCATTAACTTGTTCTTTTGAACTCTACATATTTTGAGAGACTGACATAGATATTTAACTGTAGTGTGTCAAATGGATGGCTACACACTTAGCTTTTTAATTTTATACAAAGCAATTAAAAAATCTTAATGTGAATGTGTTTATATTTGGCATTCAGTTTGCCACAAATATTATCTACTGTCTATATTTAAGCTAATACATGTAATTGATATGCTTACAGAAAGAACTTTGTAATTTAATGGGATAACAAGTTAAGGATGGAATGTGGAGGGAAAGAGGGAAGCAAAAATATTTATTAAGCACCTGTTGTGAGCTAGGTACTTCATATATCTCATCTATCTCTGTAGAAGAACACACTAAACATGAATTTGATTTTATTTTCCCAAGATACAGAAGAAGAGACTGGAGATTAGAAAAGATGGAATGCATTGATAAAGCTTCAGAGTTAAAATATTTCTAGAGAATTTAACCCTTATATTTGTCTCCCAAGTAACTGCTCATTCAACCCCACCATGCTGCCTCCTTATTATCTGAATCAATCTCATAAAACCAAAGCACCTAGATTAATCCACACCCTCATATATTGCAAATGTCCAAAGTTTAGAAAGAAAAACAATAGTCATTTGTATTATAAATTAAAACTTTTGTCATCTAAAACTGTACCTATTTGAGACTAATATTTATTGTTTTCTTGCTTGAATATATTTTTCAGATGACTGACTTTTTTAACAATTGGAATGCCACATATTCTGAAGTGCACACATATGCAGTGTAGATTAATGACAATATATTTACTCTTGAATGTACATAGCTCTGGTTAATAAAAACACTCATAACAAGAATCTAGATTGTGTTTCATTATACATGATTCAGAGTTTGCTATGGGAAAGGTACTGCTTTACCAATAGTCAATTTTTTTTTAACTAAGAAAAATAGTTTTTATTTTATATTTAAGACTACTTTATCTTCAAATTTTTACCTAGCATATAAATGACATATAAATGTTTTTTATTTAAGAAGAATTTTCTCTGTGCCTCACCAGAAAATTAGTGTAAAAAGTATATATGGGAGACATCTAGAGAAGATGGCAAAGTAGGGAGCTCAATGACTCCATTCTTTCAACAAAACAAGTGTTAAACAGGTGGGAACTATCTGAAACAAATATTTTTAAGCTCTAGAGGTCAGAAGAACAGTATACAGCATCCAGGGATGAGCAGGAGGAAGAGGTTGATAAATTACAGTAAACAACTGCAAAGTACTCTCTCCAAATGGCAGCCACCAGTACCCATCCTCCATTATCACAGCAGGCTACCTTGGGGTTCAGTTTCTGAATAGTTCACTGGTGGCAGAAAGGGATGTAAAAATCCTCTTCCCCAAGAACAGAGATGGACACAGTTGATGAATGAACTTGGCTTTTGATTAGTGAATATGGATCACTGGGGACTGGCTCTGAGGGTAGCTATAGTTTCAACCCATCCAGGTAAACGTAGCAGCAGCCACTAATTTAAACCTTCCTAAGACAGAGGCAGAGGGACTGGATATTTAGAGACACAGCACTTCCTCAGGGCTGTGGGGGCACAACTAGCTGAAGAGCTGCATTTTGTGGGCAGACCAGGAAATTTCAGCTTTGGAGAGCCATCAGAGAAGTTTTGGCCACCCTTTCTGATCCCCTCCCAAGGGCACTTTAGGGCAGGTCTGTGTCCCCTTTGTGAGTCATGGTCTGGTTATGTCTTGGAAACACTGATTTGGGAAAGTTTTCTCCAGGATGATCCTTCTCCCAGAATTTGCCCTTCAGGAAAAAGCAGATAGAAACAATGAAAGGAGTGTAAAAATCTATAGAGACAGGCAATCTGGGAAAGAGGCCTGCTATCTTCAAACATCCAGGAGAGGGAGGTCTGTTTCCTGGGAAAAAGAGGTACAGCCAAACTTCTGTAAACAGAAGAACTTCAAAATGACTAATAAGCAAAAACCCAGCAAAAGACATGGAAAACCCAGCATGCTACATTCTCCTTGACAGACCGTTTTGATAAGATGGCTGAAGTTCAAGAAAATCTCATCTTATCACCATCCAGTAACAAAACCAAGAAACAGCCATCTCCAGGAATGAATCCCAGAGTTAACATTATAAAATACTAAAATGTATAGCAACCAACAAGAGTATAAGACAAACAAATAAACAGGAAATGATTGTCCATGCAAAGGACAAAAATACAGAAAACATCTACAAAGAAGATGAGACTGTGGACAAACTGAACAAAGCCTTTAAAAAATTATTTTAGGGGAACAGATGTGGCTCAAGCAGTTGAGCACCTACTTCCCATATGAGAAGTCATGGGTTCAGTTCCTGGTGCCTCCTAAAAACAAAAAACAAACAGCAAGCAAACAAATGAAAAACCCAATGCAGGGGAGTGGATATGGCTCAGTGGTTCAGCACTGGCTTCCAAACAAAAGAGGTCCAGGGTTCAATCCCCAGCCCCGGTGCCTCAAAAAAATATATATATTTTTTAAACACTGCTAAAGCAGATGAAGGAAAATACAGAGAAAAAACTAAAGGATATCAGGGAAACAATGAATGAGCAATATGAGAGTCTAAGTGAAGAGACAGAAATTTTAAAAAGGAACCAAACAGAACTTATGGAGTTGAAGACCACAATAACTGATGTGAAAAATGACCAGGAGGGTTTCAAGAGCAGATTGGAGTTGGCAGAAGACAGAATAAGTGATCTTGAAGATAAGACACTTGAAATGAGTCAGGTTTAGAAGCAGAAACAAAAAAGAAATATTAAAAGTGAAAATAACCTAAGATAGCTATGGGACACCATCAAGCGCACCAATATATGTGTTATATCAGAATTCCTGAAGAAGAAATAAAGAGAGAAAGAGGCAGAAGGAATAGTCAAAGAAATAATGACAGAGAACTTCACAAACTTAGCAAAAGACTTGATCAAGCATATAAAAAAATCTCAGAGGACACCAAACAGGATTTAATGGAGAAAAATACATCTCTTTATATATTGATTAAACTAACAAATGCTAAAGAGAAGGAGAGAGTTCTGAAAGCTGCAAGAGAAAGCAACATGTTACACACATGGGAGTCCTAATAGATTGAATGCTGATTTCTCATCCGAAACCATGGAAGGAAGAAGGCAGTGGGTACAAATACCTAGACTGCTGAAAGAAAACAACTGCAACCAAGAATTTTATAACTGGTGAGACTTTCTTTCAAAAATAAGGGAGAGATTAAGACATTCACAGATAAACAAAAGCTGAATGAGCCTGTGTCCACTAGACTTGCCTTATAAGCAATACTAAAGGGAGTTTTTCAAGACTGAAAGGAAAGGACACTAGAAAGTAGTTCAAAGGGCAGAAAGAAATAAAGACCTGTGGAAATGTAACCATTTGGGAAATAGTAAATGATTTTATTATTGTATTGTATTGTTTGGTATGTAACTCCACTTCTTACTTCCCAAAGGTGCTAATTTGCAAATGCATAAAAAGAAATGATAAATCTATAGTTTTATACATATAATGTACAAAGATATAAATGATAACAAGTAGAAAAATAAATGGGAGATTGAGGGGTATAGGAAAAGTATTTGTGTCATGTTATTGAAGTTAAGTTGGTATCAAAAACAAATATGATTGTTATATATATATAGGATGTTCAACTTTAGCCCCATAGTAACTGCTAGAAAAATAGATGAAAAATATATCCAGGTAGAAATAAAGAGGGCACTCAATAAGGTATAACACAAATAATCAAATAAATGTAAAAGTAGGCATTAATGGAAATGAGGGGAAAAAGGTGTAAAACTTACAAAAGCTGAATAGCAAAATACCAGATGAAAGCCCTGTATTTTCAGTATTGACTTTAAATGTAAATGTATTAAATCTCCAGTCAAAAGGCAGAGATTGGCAAATGGATACAAAAGCATGAACCAACTATAAGCTCTCTGCAATAGATTCACCTTAAATTCAAAGATATAAGTAAGCTGAGGGTGAAAGAGTGGGAAAAATATTCACCAAAATATTCACCAAAAGAAAGCTGCAGTGGCAATAATAATAACAGAAAAAACAGACTTTAGTTTAAACACAGCTGTGAGGTACAAAGATACAAAGATGGTCATTATATCCTTATAAAGGGAACAATTCAACAGGAAGATGTAACAATCATAAATATATAGGCACCTAACAGTGCAGCCCCAAAATATATGAAGAAAATACTGACAGATTTGAAGAGAGAAATTGATGGTTCTACATTAATATCAGGAGCCTTTAAAATACCATTGACAATAATGGATAGAACATCTTGTCAGAAGATCAATAAGGAAGTACAGGTCTTGAATGATACACTAAAGCAACTAAACCTTAAGAGACATATATAGAACACTGCACCCAAAAACCCAGAATATACATTCTTCTTGAGTCCATAAGGATAGTTTTCCAGGATAGACCATATGTTGGGTCACAAAACAAGTCTCAATAAATTAAAAAATACTGAAATAATACAGCACATATTCTCAACCACAAGAAAATGAAGCTAAAAATCAATAACAGAGGGAGAAAGGGCAATTCCACAAATCTGTGGAAAATAAACAACACACTCTTTAAATAACCAATTGGTTAAAGAGAAAATCAGAAGCAAACTTAGGAAATGTCGTGAGGCAAAGAAAAGTGAAAATACCACACACCAAACTTATGGGACTCAGTGAAGGCAGTGCTGAGAGGGAAATTTATAGTTCTAAATGCTTTCATTTAAAAGGATAAAAAGACTTCAAATCAGAGACTTGGACTAAAAACTTGAAGAACTAGAAAAAGAAGAGCACACTAAACTCAAAGTTAGCAAAAGGAGGGAATTAGCAAAGATCAGAATAGAGATAAATGAAATAGAAAATAAAAAAAGAGAGAGAATCTACAAAAACAAAGGTTGATTCTTTGAATAGATTAATAAAATTCACAAACCTTTAGCTAGACTGACAAAGAAAAAAAAGGAAGTATACAATTAACAAAAATCAGAAATGAAAAGAGAGAGATTACTATTGAACCCACTAAAATAAGGACCAAAGGAGGATACTATGAAGAACTGAATGGCAATAAATGATATAAACTCAATTAAATGGACAAATTCTTAGAAAAACACAAACTACTTACACTGACTCAAGAAGAAACAGAAGATCACAACAAACCAAAGACCTCCCAACAAAGAATAGCTCAGGACCACATGACTTTACAAGGGGATTCTAGCAAACATTCCAAGAAGACTTAAATCCAATTCTGCTCAAGATCTTTTAAAAAATTGAAGAAGATGGAAGATTCCCTAACTCAGTCTTCAAGTCAAACACCGTCCTCATACTAAAAGCAGATAAAGATACCACAAGAAAGGAAAACTACAGATCAATATCTCTTATGAATGTAGATGGAAAAATCCTCAACAAAGTAGTAGCAATCTGAATCCAACAGCACATTAAAAGAATTAAACACCAGATCAAGTGGTATATATCCTTGGTATGCAAACTTGGCTCAACATAAGAAAATCAATTAATGTAATACACCACATTAACAGCATGAAAGAAAAAAAAAACTACATTATCATCTCAATTGATGTAGAAAGGCATTTGAAAGAATATATCACCCTTTCTCCATAAAAATACTTAGAACACTAGGAATAGAAGGGAACTTCCTCAATATGATAAAGGGCATATATTAAAAGCCCACAGCTAACATCCTACTTAATGGTGAAAGACTGAAAGCTTTCCCTCTTAGATCAGGAACAAGACAAAGATGCCCTCTGTCAGCACTGTTATTTAATACTGTACTGGAAGTTGTTACCAGAACAATTAGGCAAGAAAAAGAAATAAAAGGGACTCAATTGGAAAGGAAAAAGTAAAAATCTGTCCCTATTTGCAGATGATATGATCCTATATATAGAAAATCCTGAAAAATCCACAACCATGTTCCTAGAGCCAATAGATGAATTCAGCAATGTGGCAGGGCACAAGATCAATGCCTAAAAATCAGTAGTGTTTCTATACATAAGCAATGAACTACTGGAAGAAGTCATCGAGAAAAAAAATTCCATTCACAATACCAACTAAAAGCATCAAATATCTAGGAATAAATCTAAGGTTGTAAAAGACTTTTATACTGAAAACTACAAAACATTGCTAAAAGAAAAGAAGACCTAAATGAATGGAAGAACATTCCATGTTCATGGATTAGAAGACTAAATATCACTAAGATGTCAATACTACCCAAAACAATTTATATATTCAATGTAATCCCAATAAAAATTCTAAAAACTTCTTTGCAGAAACAGAAAAAACAATCATCAAATTTATATGAAAGGGCAAGGGGCCCCAAATAGCTAAAGCCATCTTGAAAAGGAAAAAGAAATGTAGTTGGAGGACTTACTCTTCCTGATCTTCAAACTTATTATAAAGCTTCAGTAATCAAAACAGCATGGTACTGGCACAAGTACAGACGTAAATAACAATAGAATCTAAGTAAGAGCTCAGAATCAACCCTCACATTTATGGCCAACCAATTTTTGACAAGGTGGCAAAGACCACTCAATTAGGAAAGAAAAGCTTCATCAACAAATGGTGCTGGGAAAACTAGATCTCCTGTGTTTTGGGAGAACATCTATCTCACACCATAAACAAAAATCAACTAAAAATGGGTCAAAGATCTAAATATAAGAACCAGGACTATAAAACTCCCAGAGAAAATGTAAGCCAACATCTTCACGATCTTGTGTTAGGCTATGGTTTCTTAGACTTTATACCCAAAACACAAGCAACAAAAGAAAAAGCTGATAAATGTGACCTCATCAAAATTAAAAACTTTTGTCCCCCAATGAACTTTATCATGAAAGTAAAATGACAACCTACACAATGGGAAAAATATTTGGTAACCACATATCCAATAAGGGTTTAATATCCAGAATATAAAAATATATCCTTCAACTTAACAACAAAAAGACAAACAACCTGATTAAAAATTGGAAAAAAGACTTGAACAGACAACTATCCCAAGAAGATATACAAATGGCCAGAAAGGACATAAGGATATGCTCAACAGCATTAGCCAGCAGAGAAATACAAAGCAAGCCACAATGAGATGCCATTTCACACACTTAGAATGTCTACCATTAAAGAAAAAACAACAACCAAAAAACAGAAAAGAACAGGTGTTGGCAAGGATGAGGAGAAATAGGAACACTCATTGATTGTTGATGGCAACTTAAAATGGTGCAGCCTCAGTAAGCCAAGTATAGAACTATCATATGACCTGGCAATCTCACTACTACATATACACCCCAAATAACTGAAAACATGCACTTGAACAGATATTTGCACACTGATGTTCATAGCAGCATAATTTACAATTGCCAAAAGATGAAAGCAATCCAAGTGTTCATCAACCAATGAATGGATAAATGAAATGTGGTATATACACACAATGGAATACTACTCAGCTGTAAAAAGGAATGCAATCCTGATATATGAGACAACATAAATGAACCTTAAAGACATCATGTTGAGTGAAATAAACCAGACATAAAAGGACAAATGTTTTATGATCTTACCAATTTGAAAGAATTAGAATAAGCAAACTCATAGTGTCAGAATCTAGATTATACATTACAGGGGACAGGGTGGGAAGTTAAGGCTTAAAATATACATGGCTGCTATTTGGAATGATAGCAATGTTTCAGTAATGGACAGTGGTGATGGTAGCACAACACTGAATGGAATTGACAGCATTGAAATATGCATCTAAATTTTATTAAAAGGGTAAATGTTAGATTGCATATATGATAACAGAATAAATTTTTTTAAAAAATCCATGGACTGCACTACTTAAACAGCAAATGGACTTTCAGTAATAATACAATTATAAAAATGTGTTATCTTCAGTTTTAACAAATGTTTCACACCAATGCAAGTGATGTCTGGGAATCCTGTAATTTATGCATGCTTGCTCTGCAAACCCACAACTTCTATAATAAAAGAGAAAAAAAGAAAAACAGAAGATCTTTATGTACTGACATAAAAATTATATTGCATATGGTTAAATGAAAATGCACATTTGGGAAATATAGTCTAATCACATTTTAGAGAGAAAATGTCTAGAAGATAAGAGAAAATTGTGGTTAATTTTTTTCATGATTGGGAAATTTCCATGATGTTTAGATTTTTGATGTGATCATATATTAATTGTGTAATGGGGGGAAAAAGTAAACATGTAAGAATTCAAATGAGATCTTGAACCATACCTAAATGATTTAGAATGACTGTTAAACAGCATCCTTTCAGTATGACTCATTTCCTCCAACTCAATGACATAGTCACAAATGTTGAAAGGGAAAAATGGTGTGTTGGTCTCTGGATTCATACAATGATTTTTAAGAGCAGATATTGTTACATGAGGACTAAGGACATTTAATGAAGGTGTTAATGGGCTTCAATTTACTGTCCTGCACCCTCTGAATTTATATGCGAACAGGTGTATATTGTGTCTGTGCATTATGTGAGACAGATGGCATGCTTCACTAGATTTTCAAAGGGTTCCTTAGTAGAGAAAGGTTAAATACTACAGATGTAACTAAATATAGTATAGACCATGATGATGATGATAGCAAGAATTTTTCCAATGCTTTGTTTTCTTATTTAAATATAAAAACAACAGAATGAAAGGGCTACATTGCTAACCCAATTATATAGATGACTACTGAGACTAAACAAAGTTGTCCTTTGACAAAAATCACCTAGCATATAGGTAGTGAGACCAAGACTTAAATGTATGTAATCTGGCTGTGGAACTACATTGTCTAATATAGTAGCCACCAACCATATGATGATACTGAGCACTTAAAATGTGCTAGCGTGACAAAGAGAGTGAATTTTTAATTTATTTACTTTTAAGCTATTTAAATTTAAAGTTAAAAACTGATACTAAATTCAGTTGTTAGAAATGTTAAATTATATTTGGAACAATTTGCATTGGTGAATATACTTCCTCAACTGGAAATTTCATGGAATCTAAAGATCAAGCAATCTCAAATTTAGCAGCCAAATAGAGATGTGTTGTAAATGTAAAAATATACACCAGATTTTGAAGATAGTACAAAAAATCATGTAGACTATTTAATTGCTAATGCTTTTATATTGATCATAAGTTGAAATTAGCATATTTTGGTTACTTTGAGTTACTTGTTATTATGTTAACTTCACCTCTTTCTTTTTTATTTTTAATGTGATTACTAGAAAATTTAAAATTCCATATGTTGTTCACATTACATTTCTACTGGTCAGCACTACTCTAGAAGACACATGATGTCATACATAAAGGTATTAGGAAAACTAAATTAGAATGCATTTAAACATTTTTGAAACCTTTCACATTAAACATAGTATTTAATGAAGAATTTGGCAACACAAACATAAGGTACAATTTTTCAAGATTTATTTATATCTTGAAGAGAAAGACGAAGAGACAAATAAAATGTGGTATTTGGTTTGATTCTTGGAGAGAGAGGATTTAGATCCCAAGACTTCTAAGAAAAGTAAATGGGTTTCTGGAAATGGTTAGACAAAGTTACTTTTAAGAGACCTCAGTGAAAAGCTCTAAGGAAGTCATCAGCAACCATTACCTATAAGACTACAACATGACATTTGTGTGTTAAAGAAACAAAAAAGGAAAATAATATCATCCATATCTGGATATAACAATTTTCAAAGGCTTCCCCATGCTTCTGTAGCTCCTGAGCAGTTCATAGTTCCATAGTAGTAGAACTGTGCTACTGAAATGACTGCTCAAATGTCCAGTATGGAGCTTGGTGAAGAGAAGGCCCTCAGGGTGGAGTGAGGTTTGGCTTGGTATGTATGATGTGGGCACATTCTTAGGAAAAAACAGAACATACTCAACATTATTCTGTGGGCTGTTTCCTTCATCATGGCTCCCATGTAGACAAGCGCCAAAGAGGAAAAAAAGATGGCTTTATTACCTTCCAAAGATGACATTCCTTTCCCTGTTATTCTTTAGAGAAGGAGAGTAATCCTGCAGGCTTATTTATAGCATTCATCGAAACTATACAGTTTACTGGGCTCCAATCCTGTTTCAGAGAATCAGAAACTGAATCTCCAGGGAATATGACTCAAAATATCTACTTCTATTAAAACACCCCAAGTCATAAGCAGTTAAGTGTGGAAACCATAATACTTAAAGTAAACAAGTACCTGGAAGCTGTAAATCCAGTTAATGAATGAAGATATACATGTCTATACTCAAGATAGCAATTGAAAGAATAAAATCAGCCTGGGTTAGCTCCTGACTCTTTCTCTGTGTATGTATGTATGTATGTATGCATGCATGTGTATATGTATATACTATATACCCATATACATATATGTGTTTATATTTATGTCAGTGTATTTGCATGTACATATGTTTGTATGTATTATGCATAGATGAGAGTAGAAGAGTGGTTAAAAATATAATAATCTGGTCTAGATTCCTGAGCCCAGCACTAACTGTGCCCATAAGAAAGTGATGCAATTCTTTCAAAGTTTAATCATCTCACCTCTAAAGTGGAGGTAACATTAGTAACTACATCATAGGTCAAAATATACATTTCTTAAAGCACTTGTAGAGCATTAATCAAACCTACCTACATGTTGCATATTACTGCACTAGAAAGTAGGTATATTATAAAACAAAACCTGTTAAGGTCAAATAAACAATAGAGATATTACCAAGAGTTAAAAAAACTAGACACTTCAAAGTAATTTGGTAAGAGGATTGCAGCAGTTTGGTATTATTTATGAATTCCGAAAATAGATGGATTATGTTTGTAAACTGGTCTGTTCCTCTGGGCATATTAGATTGTATTAGATTCAGAGGTTTCAATTTTACTTGATTAAATTATGATTAAGGCTTTGATTCGGCCACATCAGTAGGATGTTGGGTCCCTGCCCAGGATTCATAGAGACAATGACATGGCAGAGGAGAGAGTTTGAGTTTTGATGCTGGAGCTCCGTGGGTAAATGCATGGAGGAGAACACAGAGGAAGAGAGCTCATTAGACGGGATCCTGAGGCCACAGGAAGAGAGACTAGCCTGATCGCTTGCAGCTGCAGAAACCAGATCCCTGAGCACCAGAGCCCAGAAAGAAAGGAGCCCTAGGGAGAGAGACAAGCCTTATATTAACCTACAGCTGAGAACAGAAGGAGCTGGGACTATGGAGCCTTATGAGGAAGAGGAAGGCTGAACCCTCTCAGAGACCAGCAGCCATCTTGCTCCAAAACATGGCAACAGACTTTAGTGAGGGAAATAATTAATGCTTTATGACCTGTGACTCTAAGCTTCTATGCCGAATAAATACCCTTTATAAAAGCCAACAGGTTTCTGGTACTTTGCATCAGCATCCCTTTTAGCTGACTAATACAAGGATATTGGGCCAGGTAGAAAAAAAAGAAAAACAACAGTTGAGTTGGGGAACAGTCATCAAAGACCAAAGTCAAGCCTGGTACAGAGGTTCAGAAGAAGAAAATGACAAGATATGTTCAGGGCACAGCCAATAAAATTCGCTTTTGGCCAAAGTTGAAGAATAAGGCATAGGAGTCTTACAATAATAAAACTTCCCTATTGATATAATAAATTTGGAATGTTAATTATGAATTACATATGCATTCCATACAAAAAAGAGGGAAATACAAGAGTGATTTAAAAATTTTCCTAAAATTCTCAACTGGTTTATGTAAATCTGGTGGTTTGACTTCTAAATTTCAAGATCCTTGCCTACATATACAAAAGCAGGCTAGATAAGCAGATTCTTAATGTTTTAAAAGTATTTGGAACATTTATCCAAACATTGATTAACAAGGTAAGTTTTTGTTTCATTTTTTAAATTCAAAGCATTTCCCTTGTTTTCTATGTTCCCAATAAGGAAGGTTTACGATGAGTTATTCCTCTTTTCGGGAAAAAGTCTTCTTTTTAAAAGACAAGCTTTATTGCTACTCCTAAATAAACTGAGTGCTAAAAATTATCTAATAAACTACAAAGTTAGGAACTATTTATCTTTAAATATTATTTTTTAGGAGTTAAAGGAGTTATAGGTAAAAAAGGAGACTAGACTAATTGACATAGGGTACTACAATTTTAGCTTATTACACTTTTCCACCTAATTTAGGAAGAAAGATTAATCAAGATTAATGTTTTTTAAAGTGTTTGAAAATAAAATGGATATAAACACATCCTTTAAAAGATATAATTTTAAAAACCTGTATTCTCAATCATCTTAATGAAAGTAATTTAATATGATTTATGTATTCCCTTCACATAATTTTCTATGCGCCTTAATATAGGTGTAATAATATTGAATGTTCAATATTTGTTTACAAACATTCCCAATTTGTGACATGGTCCTAATTACCCTCCTTTTTAATGGCCACACAATATTCCATCTTGGGTTAAGCATGGCTTTATAAAGGAATATGCTATATATGGACTGCAATGGCCTATTAAAAATGGCAAGCTTTGGTATTTTTCACCATTATTTGTTTTATTTTATTTATTTTTCTTCTAGGATGTACTGGAGATTGAACCCAGTACCTCATACATGTAAATCAGGTGCTCAACCACCAAGCTACACAGCTCCACCACTGTGTTTTAAAACCCAGCTATATCATTAAGTACTACATTAATAGTCTTCAAATCATAAGTTAAAAGATAGTTACCCTACAATCTCTGCAAATACAAATGGCGAATTTGGATTAAATGGTTTAAATGAAATGTGTTTGCTTGTAATACATAGACCAGAGCAAACTGCATTTGGAAACACAGATTAAATATTGTAAAGTTCTCATATGCATCTAATTTTTTGTTTGTTTGTTTGTTTGTTTGTTGGAGTAGGGCCTCCAGATAGAGCAAATTAGAAGAGTTAACTCAGAGAGAAGGTGACTGGAAAATTTTGTTAAAACCTGTATTTGAAATTATATAATATAAATCACATAAATCCATTTCCATCATTAACAAATTAGCAACAGAAATAACCCATGCATAATGGTATAAGTACATGTGCATAAGGACATAAAGAAATGCATGCCAGGTCTTCAAAGCCAGGCAGGAGTCCTAAGATAAACTAGACACTCCTTTCTGTTTCGCTTTGGTTACATTTTATGGCACTCCCATGTGTCGACAAGTTAGCCTGGAAAAGTGTAACAGGAAGAATGAAGTTACCCCTTCTGAGGATCTTCCAGGATATAGCAGAATCACCACTCTGAACGTGAGCCAGTGGCAGGGACACTGTAAGTGTGGGGTTTACATATTGTTGATCAAGTTAGGATTGCTCTGAATAGATGTGGAACATGGTTCGTACATTTCAAGACCTTCCAAGTTCTTCAGTCTGGGGAGAGGACCGATGACTTTACTTTGCCCTGCTGCTCCTGTTTCCAAAAGACCGTTGAGTTTGACCATAAAAAGGGAGCTGCACCCACAGGGATGCCTATAGCCAGAAGTTGGAGTTTGCTCAACCTGGTGTTATGGAGAGTGGCAGGAGAGGGATAATGAGAATTCATGATATTTTAGATTATTGAGGATTGTGGAAGAATGTGGCAAAGATGTCAATACAAATTTCTTGAATCCCAAATGAAGAGCATATATCTTTAAAATTATATGCTGGGTTCTCCATTTTTGTTCTCATGGGTACAAGAGAGATGGGAAGGCAAAAAAGAATTTGTACTATGATTGACAAAGTATCAGTTCTCACACACAATTAAGTGGAGCACAGTTAGATTACCCATTCATTTATAACGTTTATGTGACCAAGCTCCCACATCTCTTCAAAAAGATCTGGGGAACTGATTATTAAAAGATATAGAAAATGAAACGTATCTATTGCTTCTTTTAACAAATGGGCCTTGACTCTTGAATGTATAAAGAAGAGAGATGGCACCTCCTGACTGAGCCATGATATACAGCTTGTTTTACAAATTTTACCATGGCTTTTCTAGATCAGGCTTTTGCTCTAAGGATTTCCCATGGCCCAGTAAACCTTCCACTTTCCAAACACAGCCAGCCTTCATACACTAAACACTTGATTGCTTTAATAGTTCCCATGTTACATTTCCAAAGAAAAAAATTCCAATATGGTCTCATCAGTGATTGCAAAGCATGACTAGCCTGTATGATTCAGAGAAGCAGGAAGCCTCAGTAGGTAATGTTCTGTGACAGAGGCAAGAGAGTTCTGTTCACAGTAAAAACTGAGAGCTAATGTTGGATCCATGTGTTAAATAGGTATAAAATATACACGTAGAAACTTTTATAAGAGAGAGGAGAAGGAAAAACAGAGCAAGGCAGGAAGAAAAGAGAAGAGATAAAGGTTTAAGATGAGGTGACTAGAGTGATGGTGAAGCCATTACTTGAATAAATAAATTCAAAAGAGATGGCTGTTCACATGGAGAAGAAATAATTTGCTTTAATTTTGAGTGGGAACCATCTTGGGCATTTGCATGACAAGATTAAAAGGCAATG
>PVKH010012082.1:0-17445 GCA_004027955.1 Chaetophractus vellerosus | reverse complement strand
GTTCCATTGGTCCCTATGTCTATCTTTATGCCAGTATTATGCTGTTTTTACCACTGGAGCTAGGTAATATGGTTTAGTCTGGAAGTGGGAGTCCTCCAACTTCACTTTTCCTTTTTAAGATGTTTCTGGCTGTTTGGGACCCCTTACCCTTCCAACTAAAATTGATAATTGTGTTTTCCATTAAAAAAATACTGGTGCAATTTTTATCAGGATTGCATTGAATCTGTATATCAATTTGGGTAGAATTGACATCTTAATGATATTTAGTCTTCTAATCTATGAGCTTGGAATGCTCTTCTAATTATATAGGTCTTTTTTAGAAAATTTTTAAGCAATGCATTGTAGTTTTCTGAGTACAAGTGCTTTCCATCCTTAGTTAAGTTTATGCCTAAATATTTAATTCTTTCAGTCGCTATTGTAAATGGAATTTTTTCCTGACTTCCTCCTCAGGTTGAATATTACTAGTGTATAGGAACACCACTGATTTTTGTGTATTGATCTCATTCCTGACACTCTACTCACTCTACTGAAATTGTTTATTAGCTCTAGCAGCTTTGTTTTAGATTTTTCAGGACTTTCTAGGTACAGGATCATATCATCTGCAAAAAGCAATTTTTTTACTTCTTCCTTTCCGATTTGGATGCATTTTATTTCTTTTTCTTGCCTGATTGCTCTAGCTAGAAAGTCTAGCACTATATTGAACAACAGTGGTGACAGTGGGCATTCTTATCTTTTTCCCAATCTCAATGGGAAAGCTTTTAGTCTTTCACTATTGAGTACAATGTTAGCTGTTTGTTTTTCATATATGGCCTTTATCATAGTTGAGAAACTTTCCTTCAATTCCTATCTTTTGTAGTATTT
This sequence comes from Chaetophractus vellerosus, assembly GCA_004027955.1. Taxonomy (NCBI): domain Eukaryota; kingdom Metazoa; phylum Chordata; class Mammalia; order Cingulata; family Chlamyphoridae; genus Chaetophractus; species Chaetophractus vellerosus. The sequence goes on along the minus strand of PVKH010012082.1, from coordinate 16,584 downwards.
TTTATCAAGAAAGATCCTATATTTTGTCAAATACCTTTTCTGCATCAATTGATAGAATCATGTGATTTTTTTTATTCTTTGATTTAACAATGTGTTGTATTATGCTGACTGATTTTTTTTTGTTTTGAACCACTCTTACATGCCTGGTATAAAACCCGCTTGATCATGAAGAGTAATTCTTTTTGTGTTGCTGGATTTGATTAGCAAATATTTTGTTGAGGAGTTTTGCATCTGTATTCATTAGGGAAATGGGTATTTAATTTTATTTTATTTATTTATTTATTTATTTATTTTTTTAAAGATTTATTTATTTTATTACATATCTCCCCTTCCCCCCGCTGCGGCGACGCGCCGAGAGTGGTCACTGCGCAGGTGCGGCTTTCCCCGCTTGTGGGCGGTCTCTGCGTCTGTTCACGGCCGGCTTTCAGTTCGCGGGTGGCTGGCTGCGCTCCATCCGCGGGCGACCTGCCCTGCCCGTGGCGGCTCTTGCCCTGTCCGTGGCAGCTTCTTGCCCTGCCCACGGCGGCTCCGGCCCGCCCATGGCGCTTGCCATTCTCAAGGCGGTCTGCCTGCTAGGAGAGGTCCCCGGGAATCGAACCCGGGGCCTCCCATGTGGTATGCTGGCGCCCTATCCACTGGGCTATCGAGCCGGCCCCTAATTTTATTTTTCATAATATCTTTACTTGGCTTTGCTATTAGGGTGATAATTGGCTTCAGAGAATGAGTTTGGTAGTGTTTCTCCATGTTCAATTTTTTGGAAGATTTTGAGTAAGAATAGTATTAAGTCTTCTTTGAATGCTTGGTGGAACTCACCCATGAAACTATCTGGTCCTGGGCTTTTCATTTTGGGGAGTTGTTTGATGCCTGTTTCAATCTCTTGTGATTGGTTTGTTGAGGTCTTCTATTTCTTCTAGTGTCAGTGTAGGTTATTCATATATTCCTAGGAATTTTTCTATTTCATCTACATTGTCTAGTTTGTTGGTGTACAGTTGTTCATAGTTTCCTCTTATGATATCTTTTATTAATGTGGGGTCAGTATAATGTCCCTGTTTTCATTTTTTATTTTATTTATTTACATGCTCTTTCTTTTTTTGTCAGTCTCGCTAAGGATTTGTTGATTTTGTTTATCTTCCCTAAGAGCCAACTTTTGGTTTTGTAAATTCTCACTATTGTTCTTTTATTTTCAATTTCATTTGGTTTTGCTCTGATCTTTGTTATTTCATTCCTTCTACTTGCTTTAAGAAGTCTGTGCTGTTCTTTTTCTAGTTCCTCCAGCTGTGTAGTTAGGTCATTGGTTTTAGCTCTTCTTTTTTAATGAAAACATTGAGGGCTATAAATTTCCCTCTCAGCACTGACTTTGCTGCTTCCCATAGATACTCATATGTTTTGTTCTTGTTTTCACCATGAGATATTTATTGATTTCTCTTGCAATTTTTCTTTAACCCATGATTATTTAAGAGTGTGTTGTTTAATTCCACATATTTTTGAATTTTCCCTTTTTCTGCCTCTTATTGATTTCCAACCTTTTTCCATTATGATCAGAAAAAGTGCTTTGTACAATTTTGATCTTGTTGAGTTTATTGAGATCTGCTTTGCGACCCAACATGTAGTATATCCCAGAGAAAGATCCATGAGCACTTGAGAAGAATATATTTCCTGCTGTTTTTGGGTACAGTGCTGTGTATATGTCTATCAGGCTTAGTTCATTCATCATATTATTCAGGCTATTTCTTTATTAATCTTCTGTCTATATGTTCTATTCAATGATGAGAGTGGTGTATTGAACTCTATTTCTTCCTTCAGTTTTGCCAGTGTTTGCCTCATGTAAAGGCAGTTCTTATTTCACCCAGTTGACCTTTGGGTTTTATCTGTCATATTTTATATTCACCATTCTTGTTACACGTTTTGTTGCTTTTACAGATATAATCTTCGTTTCTAGATTCTCTTCAAACTCTCTCTCCTGTCTTTTCTTTTCAGGCTGTAGCATTCCCTTTAGCATTTCTTGCAAAGCTAGTCTCTTGATTACAAACTCTCTCAGTTTCTATTTTATCTGTGAACATTCTAAACTCACCCTCATTTTTGAAAGATATTCTTGCCAGATATAAGATTCTTGCCTGGCAGCTTTTCTCTTTCAGTATGTTAAATATACCATACCACTGCTTTCTTGCCTACATGGTTTCTGATAAGACATCTGCGCTTAATCTTATTGGGTATCCCTTATATGTGATGCATTACTTTTCTATTGCTGCTTTCAGGATTCTCTCTTTATCACTGGCATTTGACATTCTGATTAGTGTGTGCCTTAGAGTAGTTCTATTTGGATGGGAGTGTGTTCTGCTTCCTGGACACAGATATATATATATCCTTCAATAAGGTTGGGAAATTTTCTATCATTAATTCTTTAAATAGTCCTTCTGCCCCCTTTCCCTTCTTTTCTCCTTCTGGGACACCCATGACACATATATTTCATGTTTCTCACTGTAATTTAGTTCCCTGAGACCATGTTCAATTTTTTCCCATTCTTTTCTTATATGTTCTTTTATATGTTTGCTTTCAGAGGCCATGTCTTCAAGATCACCGATCTCTTCTCCCTCTTCAAATCTGCTGTCATATGCCTCCAGTGTATTTTTAATTTCATTTATTATGCCTTTCATTTCCATAAGATCTGCTATTTTTCTATATATCCTTTCACATTCCTTGTGCTCACCCAGTGTCTTCTTAATATACCTAATCTCTTTAGCTATATCATTGAATTTATTAAGGAGATTTGTTTGGACATCTATCATTAATTATCTCAACTCTTTTATGTCATCTAGAACAAGCTTAGCTTGTTCCTTGACTGGGCCATATCTTCCTGTTTATTGGTGTGGATTATAATTTTTTGATAGTGTCTTGGCATCTGGTTTACTAGATGTTTTTATTCTGGGTGCAAGTTCTCTCTTTAGTCTGGAGATTTCTGTTTGATTAGTTTTGCACTACAGCCTATCTTTGATACTGGGTTCGACTTAATTTGGAGACTTTAGTGTCTTGTGTTTAGCCAATCTGAATTTTTTCAACTCTTTTTCACCTGTTTTCTGCCCTTTCTTCCTTACTGGTTGTGGAATAGGAGCCAAGGATGCAGTTACTACTGTAAGCCATGGAGACTGAAGCTGTCCACATTGCCACAGGAACCAATGAAGGTTCTCTCACCTTTCTCCCCTGCCAGAGGTAGAGACAGAGCTGCAGCCATGCACAGTAATCCAAACTGTGCAGGCCAAGATCATCTGTAGTTGCCTGGAGAGACTGATAAAGCTTCACACCCCTTCTTCCTCTGCCTGGGGTGGGGATGGAGCTGCAGGTGTGGGCAGGAAACTAAGCTGTGTGGGTCTGGACTGACCACAGTTGCCCAGGTAGAATGACAAAGCATTTCCCCCTCTGCCCCTGCCCAGGGTGGGTATGGAGCCTGGGGAGTGCCCAACAATCTAGTCCATGTGGGCCCAAAGGACCTGCAGTTGCCCTGAAAAGCTGGAGGAATACTGTTCCTTCTGCCCTTCAGTGGCAGGGATGGAGCCACAGGTGTCCATCAATCCAGTTCCTGTAGGCCTAAAGTACCTGCAGTTGACCGGAGAGGCTGGGGAAATATCACCCCCTCCTATCCTATTGGGGGGGGGTGGGGATGGAGACACAGGTGTCCAATAACCCAGATTGTGGGGGCTGAAATCACATGTAGTTGCCCAGAGAGGCTGGGGAAACCCCTGCCCATCCTGTGGGCGGGGAGGGGCAGGAATGGAGCCCCAGGTGTCTATCCATTCTATTTGGGTCAAAAGCTACTACAAATACCCCGAGAGGCTGGTTCAGGTCCTGTCAGCTTCCTCCCTGCCAGAGGTGGGGGCTGGAGCCTAGGTTTTGGCTACAATCCACCATGGGTAGAAAGAAGCCAGTCCCTACCATCGTGATTTTCAATCAGCCGTGCTTCCCCTCACACCAGAGGCAGAGTTAAAATGGAGGCTACTGGCCTCTTTCTGATCTGGACAGGTTCAAACTTTAGCTGTTCTTAGGATTAGACTTTAGCCAGTCAAATTTACTAATCAGTAGCTAAAGTCAGTAACTGACCATCTCTTCCTCCCCCATTTTTGGGAAATGGAGCTTCTAACTCCAACCAGGGAATAGTTCCTGAGATGGCTTGTGCTGCCGGTGGGGGATGGGCACCAGCCTTTGCAGTGTGGAGTGCTTTACTCACGAATCTTCATTGCATGTGGGCAGTCTCCTCCTTCCATTCTTCCAAGGATGTTGCAGGATGTTCTTCTGGTCTCCTGGGCTTGCCAAACAGGTGCTTTAGATACTCTGGGTGATTACTAACTGCCTTGTAGGATGAGCTGACTCTTGGAGCTCCTTACTCTGCTGCCATCTTGCCCCACCCTCTTGCCTCATAGGATTTTGAGGGACAGTTTCTCCCTACATATTAGTGGAAAATGTTTTTTTTTTTTTTGAGATTTATTTTATTTACTTCTCCCCGCCCCCCCTGTTTTGTACTCGTTGTCTGGTCTCTATGTGTTCTTCTGTGTCTGCTTGTCTTCCCTTTAGGCAGCACTGGGATCCGATCCTGGGACCTTCCGGAGTGGAAAGAGGCGCTCTAATGTCTTGTGCCACCTCAGCTCCCTGGTCTGATGCATCTCTTATTGTCTCTCTTCTGCGTCTGTTCTGCATCATCTTGCGCCAGCTCTGTGCACGGGCCAGCACTCTGTGTGGGCCAGTTTGCCGTGCAGGCCAACTTGCTTTTTCACTAGGAGGCCCTGGGAATAGAACTCTGGACCTCCTATATGATAGACGGGAGCCTAATCGCTTGAGCCACATCTGCTTCCCTGGAAAATGTTTTAATGCTCAATTGAATATTCCCTCCCCACAAAAAGCAATTCATCTATTATTTGCCTTTTGACAAATGCTGAGCAAAAATGATCTACTAAAGTAACTTCTTGTTATTAGATTCGTTACTCTGAAGTAAAACACATATTAAGTACTTAACTCATTTCTTATTCATGAATTCTCTAACATCGGTAGGATATGGCAGCCTAGAAACATGTCAATGTCAACGGAAGTTATTTATGGTAGTTGATAGTTATGCTTGAGGTCCTGGTATAGGCCAGAGTGAAGGGACCTTTTTCCTCTCTACTGAAAGAAAGGAAAACCCATTCTCTTTCAGCTTTAAGCTGTGAATGTCACCTGTCAGCCTTCCAATAAACATGGGCTGCTGTCTACAGCTGCTACCTCTATTCACACTCAACTAATATTTCTTGTACACCTATCATATGCCAGATACTAAGCCAGACACCTCAACACAATTTATCTTAATTTTTACAATTAGGTACATTTGGGTGCTAATGGATAATATAAGGAAAAGCATTAAGGCTAATAATGCCAAGTCTGTTTTGGGGTCCTTTTTGCTTTAAAAAAGTGAAAATGTTTAGGGAATTTGAAGTGTTCAGATTGATTGAGTAGATAATAAACACAAGCATTACTTCCTTCCTTGATTTCTTTATGCAATAGATGTGCTTTCAAAATTTGGACGCAAATTACAATTTTGTGAGTTGACTCACTTTTGAAATGTTTTAGTGTGGCTCAATATTTAAGACTCATGCAGTTAAAATTGCCGTTGATAAACAAAACATCCTTTGGTAAAATGATAAGCTACACTCTATCTGATTTTTCATTTTAAATGAATTTTTATTTGGTAGTTTTCTGAAAGTTTGCCATGTATAATGTTTTCATAAGTCATCAATGAAATACAGGTGAATGGATGGTACTTTGGCAGCAATGGGGTAAACTTAGATACTTGTAGGAATCATATATTAACACCAATATTTAAATCAATTAAATGGAATGTACAGCTCTAGGTCTTGAATTATGTCTATGCTTGTATTAGTTTCCCATTGCTAACATAACAAATTACTGCAAACATAGCGGCTTAAAACAACACAAATTTATTATCTCACAGTTCTGGAGGCCAGAAGCTGAAAATCAGTCTCACTGGGCTAAGGTCAAAGAGTTGGCAGGGCTGGTTCCTTCTGGAAGCCTCAGGGGAGAATCTGTTTCTTTGACTTTGCCAGCTTCTGGAGACTGTCTTCATTCTCTGGCTCATGACATCTTCTCCCATCAGTCTAACCTCTTGCTTCCATCTTCACACTGCCTCTCCTTTGTCTGACCTTCCTGCATCCCTCTTGTGATCGCATCAGACCCACCCAGATAATTCAAGATAATTTCCCTATCTCAAGATTCTTAGTCTCCTGAAATGTCCAGTTTACCATGTAACATAACATATTCACAGGATTTAGGACTGAGACATTTTGGGGACCATTATTCAGCCGATCATAATGCTAAAACAAAACTAAAAGTAAATTTAGTAAATAATTAATAGGAAGTCAAGTGTTTGCCTAAACTAGTTAAGTAAACTACTATTAAAGTAAGTTTTTAAAAAATAGAGCTGGAAAAAGCTCAATGAGTGGTTAATTTTAACCCAATACAAATCTGGGACTTTCCATTGTTATATTAAATCCAGGAGCAAGACCCCCTGAACAGATTATTGCAATGCCCAGTAACTGTAACTTGTTCATGGAAATGGAATGAAAACCGAAAAATTCCAGAAAACCCAAACGCCTGTTCTATTTATAAAGGACATTGCTAAATAATAATACATTGCTTAGAACATTGGCTTTGGCTTTGGGTTCTTTTCTAAAAACTTGGATTAGCTTAACTGGAACCATTATTTTTACCCAGACCCCAATTCTGACCAATGTTATATATATTTATGAAAATGTTAGTTTAGAATGAGAGCATGGTGCAGACATCTCCATAACCACTCTGCTTTGGCAATCCTGAATGAGCTGGCATAGAAGTTTTGCTTGCTAAATACAGTATACTTTCAAGAATATAGTTCTATTTTATCTTCTAACAGATGTAAAAAATCATCATAAACTATATAGAACATTATTCCATTCAACAAACATTTAAATAGTACCTATTAAAAGAGCCATTAGATACTTCATGGGAGACACAAAGATGGATTTTTATCCTTGAGTCTAAAAAGCATGTGGGAAGCTTCTGTCTCCTTCTGAATCTACACAGGCTTGTGACTGCTTCAACTGATAAAATTCAACAGAAGTCATACAAAGTGACTGTGCAAGGCTAGGTCAGAAAAGACCAGGAATGTTAGGTAGAACATTCTCCCTCAGAGTCCTGAGCTGCCATGTAAAAAGTCCGACTACCCCAAGGCCACGAAGGTGTGAGGAAGCCCAAGTGATGTGGAAAGCCTATGTGGAAGGTTCTCCAGTTGGTGGTTCCAGCTGAGGTCAGCTTTCAAGTCATTCCAGCCCAGGCACCGGATACCTGAGCAAGGAAGTCTCCAGCTGATCCCTGCCCATAGTCATTCACGCCGCCTCCAGCTGTTTGCCTTCCCTGCTGAGGCCCCTACATCATGGAGCAGAAATAAGCCATCTCTGCTGTGCCTGGTCTAAATTTCTGATCCATTGAACCTGTGGATATAATAAAATGGTATTGTTTTATGCCATTAAGTTTTGGGTGGTTTATTATACAGCACTAAATAACCAGAAGAGTCCTCAGGGTTGTCGAATACTTGATATTTTACAATATCCTTTGGTAATTTGGATGTAGTAAAAATAAATGTAATGGAATATTGAAAGAAACTTTTTGTGTTAATCTGGAATTGTGACTGAAGCCATTAAGCTTTAAAAAGAGGTGTTATAATTAACTCTAAGGAGAGTAGGCCACTCTACAGTCACCCCAACTCCTAGTTTATTTTAGGATAGAACTAAGATAAAGAACGGGGGGTGGAGGTGGAGAGGAATTGTGAGAGGTGCTTTGTGTCCAGCTGCCAGATGACAAGGTCGTCTACTAGAATAACAAGCAGGCAAGAAGCAAAAAGCAGGGCTGTCTCTCCAGTGTCCCATTTTTCCCATGGAATAGCATTGGGTTAGGGTCAGGTGACATGTAGTGTAGATGGGGAAAGGGAGAATTGTCTTACTGCTGAGGAATCCTGAACAAAGATCCCTGCACACTAGGTCAGGGAATATTATAAACCTACAATATTCAAAAGTATGGCCCAGCAGCATTGGCACCAGCTGGGAGCTTGTTAAACACAGGATCTCAGGCCCCGCCTTCCTTGTAACAAGATACCCAGGGATTCATTCCAAAGCACCTTCAAGTTCAAGAAGCACTGCTAGGCAGTCTTTATTCCATGATAACAGAGCCCTATATTTTGAAACTGTGAACAAAATGGATTTTACCCTTAAAAATATTTGGGCATTTGTTTATGACTGGAATTAAGTTGCATTGAGCAAGTTGGTTTACCTCTTGGGCTTCACTATTCCCATTTTTTAAACGACAGAGTGAAGATAGTCTGCATATTGAAGTTCTTTTCCACTTCTAACATCATAGGAAATAAATTTTCCTCCAGTGGGAACACAATCAGTAACTGGGTTGTACCGTTGAATGTAAACTTAAGAAAAAGAGGGTCTCTGGCTGGTACATATACCATAGATACACGGAGTCATTTTAATTAGTAAACAGTCCCTGAATTCTTATGTAAAATAGTCTACCTCCAACCAGGAAACTGACCCTACTGAAGGGGTGTGTCCCTTGGGTGGCACTTGGGCCTACTCTACATCATTATTTTGCCTCCCTGGTTGCTTGATCATTGTATATAAATTAACCCACTACCAAGTGCCAGCTTTGTTTGCAGAAACAGGCTGTGCCAAGGAGCTCCAAGGTGAGCTCCCTGTGTCATGCCCACTTCCTCAGGGTCACTCCATTTGAGTCATGGAGCAGAGGTGCCCAGCCACCTTCTTCTGGTCAATACAGTCTGAAAACAGAAATGCGGGTTTGGAAGGATCTTTCAGCAAAGGTCTCAAAGATGGAAAGTGATCCGTAACTCAACATCTTTCATGAGCTATCTCTGAAGAGCTGTTTTGGGAGATAGTACTTATGCTTTTTTTTTTTTTGATACACTTAAAAAACTGCAAGATCATAATAGCAAGCCAAACTACAGACACCTCCACACCTCTGTCCCTGTAAAGCTCTTGAGGGATCATCAAATTTATTTTTGCTCTGGAAAAGATGGAATAATTTAATTAAAGCAGCAAAGTGGAATTTATTTGTAATAGAAACCAGGGAATAGAAAATAAAATAGTTTATCATTGTATAGGAATCCAGTGTAAACTGCTCTGTGTTCTAGAGATGCAAGTAACATCATGTTTCTTCATTTCCCAAAGTAAATTAGAACTAGGCCCAGCTGTCAACCACTGGATGAGCAAAAAACCCAGTTTTACCTCCTCTCCCCTGTGTCATTCAAGAACTTCATTCAAATCACTTCTAAATCTGGTTATATTACTATATTTATAATTTACTGTACAAACAAGAGGAAGTTTAGGGAGAACAAAAATTATCCCACATTTTTGCCTCAATTTCTTGAACTGTGGAATAGTAATTACTCAACCAGCAATTCAGAAATCCTGCCTTTTATCTGGGGATTAACACACTATTCAGCAATTAAACTTCAGAGAAATTATGAATGCTCAATGGAGATAGCTAACTCTTTCTGTAATCTATCAAAAACCACCCTGAAATAATAAAAAGAGGTTGAACTTGGAAGTTAAATGACTTGAGTACAGTCTTTGATGCCAGTGGATGCTAGCTGTATGGTGTTGAGCAATCTTATTGGTTCTGCTTCCTTTTCCCTAAAAACTCACCTTATATTGTAGTAATCATAATCTTATAATAGATAGAAACTGCCATGTGGTTAAAGCACCAAAAATTTGTATTGCACTGTGTTTACAAATCAAGAGCTTTTAGGACAGTTTAATGTTCTTTTCCTAAGACTTACTGGCTGATAACATCATGGAATAGGTTAAAAAGTTTTTTTTTCATATGCCAGCATTTTGATGCATAGTTCTAAAAAGCACTCCCCCTCCCCCAAAAGCATTCTTCTTAAAAGATGTGTAGCTGACACTCCTCATGTAATGTCTAACCCAATAGAGAAGAAGAGAAGATCCACTTCTCTTTTCGGAATCAGGTCAATACCAGAGAATTATTTTTATAGACCAGACACATTTATCAGGACCCTTTTTCAGAAACATATGTGTGGCTGTAAGCAATGTATTTCCTGGCTTCCAATATGAGCTAAACATCTGGAAAAGGCAAGGCTATAATGAAACTGTGAGTTGGCTGTGTTCTTGCACATTTCTTTGCAATGCCAAGCAAGTCTGGATCCCATCAGGCATCAATGTCATCCTTATAAAGTGGAGGTTGTCCTTCAGGCCCAGATATATCTGAGGATGAATAGGAGGGACAGGAAGTACTGCCAGATCTTCCTGGCCATCCCCCACAGAATGGTATAATTGCCATGGCCATGGAGAGGTACAGAGAACAAGCTCTTCTTTTCAGCTATAGAAATGATTACAATGGAGGAGTAAACATTTTCTTCCTAAATGCTTTTGTTGCTTTCTTAAAATCTGTAACCATTGTAAGAGTTTACCACACATTTAGTGGCTCAACACAACACAAATTATTATATTATAGTTCTGGATGTCAGAAGTCCTAGAATCAAAGTGGTGGCCAGGCTCCATTTCTTTTAGAGGCTTGAGGGGAGAATCCATCTTGCTTTCCCAGCTTCTGGAGTCTGCCTGCATGCCTTGGCTCCCAGCCCTGTCCTCCTCCTTCAAGGCCAGCAGCATATTATCTTCAAACCCATGCTTTTTCTCTTTGACTTCCGCTTCTGTTGTCACATCTCCTCTGACTCCAGTCCTCCTTCTCTTACAGAGGGACCCTACCTGATGATCCAGGATACTTCTCCCATCTCAAGATCTTTAACTTAATCACATCTCTAAAGACCCGTTTGCCATGTAAATTAGCCTATCCATGGGTTCTCAGATTAGAAAGTGAACATCTTTGGGTGGCCATTATTCTCTCTGCCACAACCATCTTGGTTATTTTGGTTGTTTCTTATAGATAATTTCATCATGTATAAAATTGGAATAATTATCTTTACTTCATGGGGAAGTAGTGAGGAGTAAATGAGAGAACCTGGATTAAACAACTGGCAGAATACCAAATCTAGGAAAGCATTTACACGGGTGTTATTGGCAGGTCTGCTCATTGAAAGAACTCTTAACTAAGAGTTGGAGGGCTTGCTAATCCTGTGACCCGAGCAGGCCACTTAATTTCTTTGTCCTCAGCTTTCTCACTTCTATATGTGTAACTTGAGTTTTCTCATCAGCGTGCAATAACTGACAGTGATGACTCAAGTTTCAACGTGACCCCAACTACAAAAGAAAGGACTTGCAACCTCCCTATTGTCTTACCCACTTACTTATAGGAGATTAAGGAATATTTCACATGAATTCACATAAACAGCCTTCTCAAGTCTTTCCACTCAGGGCCCATTGGGTTTGCTCTGATCCAGCAAAAGAAATAGGTAATATATAGGATTAGAAATAGTAACAGATGTAGGACAACTATGATAGGGAATATTATAGAGGCTAAGGAAACAAAGAATTTCATGGACATAGCAAATAATTTTAAAAGAGTAGTGTCAAAGAGAACGAGCATGGAGAAAATGTTACAGCCTCTGGAAATACAGGCAGGATTAATACCATTATTCGTAATCATCATCTTTTTATCTTGACACTCCTATGCTGGGCCAATTTCTCTCCTATAAAAGCTAAGTTTTATGGGCCAGCATTTTATCTTAAAGCACTCATGGAAAGCATTTTCTTCATTTCACTGCATTTAATGAGTGCATGTTTGTATGGATAATTTATATCCTACCTTAAAAGAATTCATGGCAGCTTGTATCTTTAAAAAAAAGCACGTGATTATCAGGAGGGGAATGACAAATGAGATAGGGGTAGTGTTTGGGAAGAAGCACAAATAACTTTGTCTGAAACAAAGACTGAGGCAAGCTGTAGCATCAAAATGCAAAACTGAGTTCTGTGCTTCCTGGCAATGCAAACAAGGAGCACTGCAGAAGAGAAAAATCTTTTTCTAAGTCAGAATTCCGAGAACACTTCATCTCATAGATTTCATAGAAGATATTGAAAAAGAGAATAAACAACAGAAAGGTCTCTTAATGGAGTGTGTTTGTTTTAAATAACAAAGTGGGTTGCTTTATAATAACAATAATAATGATAATGTGCTGGTGATAGTGGTGATGATGATAATGATGGTGATGTCTTAGAAATACCTTTTTCCTGTTATTCAGACTTCCATGGGAAGGAGAAATGCTCCCAGACTCTTGTCTTACCCCTTAGCTCCCATGGTAGCAAGGCAAGGTAGGTGACAGGCACTGTCCACATTCATCAAATATATGAAGCAAATTTATCAGTGATCCTGGGCATGATGGATTTGGTCTCTTTCTCACTTTTTCTCTATCTGAAACTACAGGAGACAGTGACCTGGAGAACTGGAATGGCTCTGCCCACTCAAATTTTCCCAGGATAGGATATTCTATGGTCTAAACTGGAAATTGGGGGAATGGTGTGGGCAAGTCTGGTTTGGCTCTCATGCTAATTTAAATTCTCTAAACTTTTTTTCTCTCTATAAGTGCACACTTTTGTCTTATTTCTCAATAGTGTCAAAATTCAGGTGGCAAAAAGGAGTGCTATTTACTTTTTTAGGGTCTTTTAATTTGTCCACCAAAATCTCTCTTCTTTTTTTCACAGAATTAGAATTTAGCTAGAACACAGCTCCCAGCCTGCCTTGCAGCTAGGTCTGATCATGTGAACATGTAAGCAGAAACGATATGTGAAATTTATCAAAGATCCTTGGCCTGGACATCCTCCTCCCTTTCCTTCCTCTGGTTGGAAAAGGCATGAGGTTGGAAGAGTAACCCTACTAGCCTGGGTGCCTTTGTGAAGCAGAGCCCTCTTAAATTAGACAAATAAGCTTCAATCTTCTTTGAAACATTGTATTATTGGTCGCTTTATTATAGCAGCTTAACCTTTACCTTAACTAATACAGACTCCAGAAATAATAAGAGCTAACAATTCTTTAGCACTTATTATTATGTGCCAGTCCCTGTGCTAAGCATTGTACATGTGTTATCTCATTTGATTTTCATATAGACCCTAATAGGTATTATCATCTTTTTACAGAGGAGGAAACTAAGGCACAGAGAATTCAAATACCCCCCCCCCAATTCACACCTCTATCAAGGGAGCAGAGCCAGAATTCAAACCCAGTGGATTGTACCCTGCATCTTATATACCATGTCATGTTCCCTTTGATAAAAACTTGGAACAGGGAGTTAAGTCAGAGTTTCAGATAATGTAATTTGGGGATATAGAATTTCATCAGGTTCACCATGCTAATACCAGTTGTCTCTGTTGTCAAGAAGAGGGTGACAGTTGAGAGAGGGAGAAAGGTTGGCAATTTTAGTTGAAAGAGTTGTGATAAGTGCTAGAAGAAAGTGTCTCTTGTGATTATGCACATTTTGAGAACAGGGACACTGACTGCTTTTGTTCTGGATTATCTTTTCCAGGATGTTTGTACAGCCTTAGAAGATAAAGTGCCTCCCTTCAGGGCAAGGGTCAGGCATGTTTACTGCCTGTCTTAGTTTGCCAGGGCTGCTATGACAAATACTACATAATGAGTTGGCTTAAACAATGGGAATTTATTGTCTCACAGTTTTGGAGGATAGAAGTCTAAAATCTATTTCTCAACAGGCCATGCTTTATGTTTGAGTTTGTAGTGTTCTGGTGTTTGCTGGATATAATCCTTGGGGTTTCTTGGCTTACATCTCTGCTTCCATCACATGATGATCTGTTCCATTTTCTGGCTCCTTCTGACCTTTTGACTTCTACTTACTGACGAGACCAAATTTCCTCTGCCTTATGAGGACTCCAGTAATATGGATTAAGGCTCACCCGGGTTCAATTTAGCCTTGTCTAACTAGGATCTTCAAAGTCCGTACCTTAACTAATAATATCTTCAAAGGTCCTATTTACAAAAGGATTTGCACCTACAGGAATGCAGATTATGACTTGAATATGTCTTTTGTGGGGAACATGATTCAATCCCCAACACTGCCCATTATAAAACCTTTAGGTTCCCTAAACTCAGGGTTCCTTTCCTGTAACTATGTAGGCAGCCACCATCCAGCCCTCTTTCTGTTGTCTGGTAAACCAAAAAAATGCTCATGCCCTGGCTACAGCTATTTGTGTAAGTAATAAACAGCAATTTGTCTCTGACCAAAGAGGCTTGTATCTTTGCCAACATCAATGAAATTTTGACAGATTAACTTGTAAGCTTAAATGTTGGGTAAAGTCTCTTCACAGTTCTATTTTATTACTACAGTGGATTTGGGTGATAAGGTACAAGCCTAATTCATTATAACTCTGTGGTTTCTTTTGTTAATAAATTTATTTAAAAATTAATTTCGAAGATGGATATATTTTCAAAGGCCAAAGTGGTAAAATTCCACTTAAAAAATTGGAAAGGCACATTTTTATGAAGTTTTCTTTCTATAATTTGTTAAAAATCATTTTTCATTTTTGAAAGTAGACAATACTCCTTTTTGCATACACAGAACCCATATTTGAAAAAAAAAACAATTGATTATCTTTTGTCCTAATTGTAAAATATTAAAGAAATGCAATTTTTATAATCTAAAAATTAGAGAAGAGGTAAATGGCACTGCTTTTTAGCTTTATTCTTCTATAAAAATTGGCCATCCATGATATATATTTTTTTAAATCCTACTGCATCTTACCCATTTGCTATTTCAAAAATGCTAATAATCAACATGAGCTTCAAAATGGATTCTTATAATTAGTTGTTACTTAGTAAATATGTTGATTTTAAAACTTTTTAGGTAAATAAGTTTAGTTTGATTCATATTATTTTATGTTTGCTCAGTTTTTTTAAGGAACTAAATGTTAAATTTTATTTAATATTTTTATTAGAGAAGTTGTGGGATTACAGAAATATCATGCATAAAATACAGAGTGCCTCATATGTATACCCCTATTATTAAGACTTTGCATTAACATTACAATTGCATTTTTTACAATTGATGAAAGCACATTTTAATCATTGTACTATTAACTATGGCCCATCATTTACCTTAGGGTTCACTGTTTGTATTGTAAAATCCAGTGGAATTTTTAAAAATTTTTATTATAGTAATAAATATACAACCTAAAATTTCCCTTTTGTAATTAATTATATTCAAATATTTAATTCAGTGCTGATAAATATATTCACAATGTTGTGCTGCCATCCCCACCATCCATTACCACAACTTTTCCATCATCCCCAAAAGAAATTCTGTACAAACAAAGCATTAACTTTCTATTCCCTAGCAACACCCCATCTCCTGTTCACCTATATTCTCAATCTGACTCTGAGTTTGTTTATTATAATTGCTTCATATCAGTGAGATCATACAGTATTTGTCATTTTGTGTCTGGCTTACTTCGGTAAATATGATGTCTTCAAGATTCATCCAATTGTCTCATGTATCAGAATTTCATTCCTTTTATGGCTGAATAATATTCCACTGTATGTATATACCACATTTTTTTATGCATTTCTCAGTTGATGCATCTATCTTTTGGCAATTGTGAGTAATGCCATTATGAACATCTGTGTGCAAATGTCTTGGCCACAAATGTGAGGGTTTATTTCTGAGCTCTCAATTTGATTCCATTGGTCTACAAGTCTGTTGTTTTGCCAGTACCATGCTGTTTTGATTACTGTGGCTTTGTAATAAGTTTTAAGGTTGGGAAGTGTGAATCCTCCAACTTAGTTCCTTTTTAAGATGGCTTTGTCTCTATCGGGCTCCTTACCCTTCCATATATAATTGATGATTGGCTTTTCCATTTCTGCAAAGAAGTTTGTTGGAATTTTGATTGGGATTGCATTGAATCTACAAATTGCCTTGGGTAGAATTGACATCTTCGCAATATTTAGTCAACCAGTCCATGAACATGAAATGTCCTTCCATTTATTTAGGTCTTATTTGATTTCTTTTAGCAATGTTTTGTAGATTTCTGTGTACATGTTCTCTACATTCTAGGTTAGATTTATTTGATTCTTTTAGTTGTTATTGTGAATAGAATTTTATTTTTGACATCTTCTTCTGATTTCCATGGCTTGTGTATAAAAACAGCAGCGATTTTTGGGTGTCGATCTTGTTTGTACCCTGACACTTTGCTGAATATATTTATTAGCTCTAGGAGCTTTGTGGTGTTTCAGGATTTTCTGTATATAGGATCATACCATCTGCAAATAGGGAGAGTTTTACTTCTTCCTTCCTAATTTGAATGCCTTTTATTTGTTCTTGCCTAATTGCTCTGGCTAAAACTTCCAGTACAATGTTGAATAACAGCGGTGATAGTGAGCAACCTTGTCCCTCATCGTACAGGGAGAACTTTCAGTCCTTCATCATTAAGTAGAATGTTAGCTGTAGGTTTTTTATATATGCTGTAGGTTTTATGTGTGTGTGTGTATAGGTTTTCAATTTATTCATATTCTTTTTTTTTTAAAGATTTATTTATTTTATTACATATCTCCCCTTTCCCCCCCCCCCCCCCCCCC